>JAHZNG010004524.1:0-30352 GCA_027744375.1 Orchesellides sinensis
ATGAACTGAGGAAATTTTGCTTGGTCTTATAATTGTTGAACGCAGTGTACATGCATGTATCTGTACTTGTTATCAGGACTCTTGACGCAAAAGAAATCATGGGAATCATTTGGATGTGTAATGTACAAGCGAGAGAGGAACAATCGCATTACTTTTATTGTTACACCTTATGTGAAGCTATATAGAAAATACATACATCTCACCTTTATAGCAGGTATATGTAATTGAGGCAAAAAACGTCTCTTCTTGAAGACAGCAGGAAATACAACTAATAATGCATCACGTTAGTCACACTCGCTCACTCTTTAAGGGTAGCAAGTTGTTGCGATCCTACAAAAACGCCTTTGAAATTAGACCGAGACATTCATTACGTACAAATGATACAATACTATTTTGCGCAATGCATGAATGTTGTATTCCACTGATTTCCTTTCTTTTGTTTGGGTAAACCAAGGTATTGAAAGTGATCCTTATAGGTTTTACATTATTGCGCATTATTATATCCTTTTGTATGCTGTATTGTGAGTATTGATAGTCACTATTATTGTCAACCATAGGCTTGAGAAGTTCTCATAAAAAATGCTGGTCGGCTTGCACAATACATCTTTTAACTGGGCAAAGGAGCTAGACTTCGTTTTCAAAGATGTTGAACGTTGCTTGTCAAAATTCAGCAATAGAAAAGTTGACAGAAACAAAGTGATGCTGTTTACTCAAAATGGTTTGATTTTGGCTATGGACCCCTTCTCGTATTTCTCAGTACGCTCTACGCACCCAGTAGTTAACAAATAAGATTGTATTTCCATCGCCTGAGTAAGAACGAACCTTAATTTTTCATGCGATTTCTTCCAAGTACTCATGTACTTATCCATATGTGAAAACTTTATCAAAGGATACATACGGAAGTTAATTTGGAAACAGGCTTGGCAGTGGGTATTATTAATCGAGTTGGTCTGCTAGACTAATTAAGAATAAAGCTTATGAAATATCTGGAATTCATATGTGTTTCTTTTAAAGACCTGGTATGAAATAAGAAGACCTAAGTGTAAAAGTATTTATTTACTAGATACATGGTATTTTAGAGTCACCCTTGCTATTTACTTTATATTCTTGGGCACTCTAAACTCATCAGAATCTTTCAACTTCTCTACTCATGGCATGATGGGACATCTTAGCAGGAGTTTTTTCTTAAATTACGTTACACATTCTAAGAGCGAATTTTTGTTTGTTTGTCACCGACGCTTTTGTGCGTGTACTGAGTCCTGTAATGAAAGAATTCTTTGACTGTTGCACTTATGATGAATACAGTCCTTTGCTTTAACTTACTTTTTGTAAAAATGAAGGGAGAGTTTTTGCTGTTATAAGCGAGTCATTCAAAAATACTAAAGAACATTTTTACTCTTTCCGAAAATGATACAAAAGAAGCAAAGAAAAATGGCTATGGAGGGTGTTTGTTCGTCAAGATTCTTTCAACAACCTTTTCTTTAAACTTTTTGCCGACTCACTTGGAATAATTTTTTGTCCTCTTTAATATTTTAAGGTACAAACGATTGATCTCAAGAAATTGATAAATTACAGCAAAGAAGACGTTGGCGGAACTAATTTCTGAAAGGTCACTGCTAATTTAGGATGCTGACATTTGACTTGAGGAGTTGATGTAATTATTGATCAAAATATGCTCTAATCAAATCTTGATTGGAATCGGAGATGCATACATTCAAAATATTATGTATTTAGTATTTAAATAATTTGAATCGCTGATCGTGTGAATTCTCCTGTTACAAAGAGATAATAAATCATGTTGTACAATTTAAATGAGATTTATTGTGCTAATTATTATAAACATTATTGACAGTGTGTTACATTGAATTAAGAAAACGCACAGATAATAGACGGACCTCCTGCAGGTCATTTATTGGTAGATAGTGTTAATCTACCTGGTTTCCACAGGGCAATATAATTTTCCCAGGCTTAGCTTGAACTGTTCACACCTGAAAAATCTCTCTCAAAGCTTACACCAATGATCTTTTTCATTAAAATACATGGAATACTTAAATGTTTCATTAGACATGTTATCTTATATTTGTACTTGCTTCTGTTCCTAGATGTGCTACCAAATGAGAAAGTCATAAAATTTTACAGCAGGGGCAATAAAACTACTTGAACCATTCTGAGACGAAACCAAAGAAATAACGATAGTAATTATTGACTACTTGCCCTTCTTGCTAGAAGGCGATGATTGGCATGTTGTATATTACTTGCTGAGCACAATGTCTTCACGTCAATACTTGTGTTGATTATTGAAAAGGAAGACCAGCTCATCTACGTGTAAACGGCGATGTATGCACTTTTTAAAAAACACACTGAAACCGTGAGAAAATAAAGTTTTGGCTTTGCTTGTGTTTTTGAAATTCATGAAAAGGTACAATGGACATTGGAATCAAGTTTTGTTTAATATTTGGAAACCCTTAAAAGGCTTATCATCTATCAGCATTAGTTTCAGCGTAGATATATGGTTTTTAAACTAGCATTGTGTATGCATTTACCATCGCCACGTGTATCATTGCTTGGATAACGACGAAACCTTTTGTAATTCTATAACTTTACATGTTGTATGAATTAATTAGCATAATATGTGAAAAAGAAACTGTGACTTAGTTCATTTATCAACTTATTAAATACCTTCATTGTACCTTGTACACAGTTTAATGCACGAGCGCCTTCCCTCATTATGAAAAAATGTAGCCACATATTACAAGGCAAAATTAAGGAAGTGTATTACTGAAAAAGTAACATGAAACTGTTTGTTAAAACCAGAGAGCACACATGTTAAGAACGTGTCAAAAGATCACTTCGTTGTAATAAAATATAAGTAGCCTTTGACAAGAGGAGAGCTCATGCATCATGCTGAACACACGCTCACAAGAAACTTGTAAGAGGAGATGAAATTCAGACCTTCTCCGAAACAAACTGACCATTACTCAATCTTATGAACTCTGCTAAAACAAGTCAAGCTTTGAATACTGACCATTTGAAATTGTAGTGCCGTTACGTTAACTTGAAGCCGCTGCCATAGAACATTGTGATCCTTGGAAGCTGCCTTGGGAGTTGGGAATGAGGTTATGCAGAAGAATTTTTCATTTGTTGGAAGTGTATGGAGAACTTCTTTTAGGGCTTTCATGCATGTCGTCTAACATGGACTTGGAAGTCACAATTTGCCAGAGGAATATTACCTCGCATATAACAAAATATATCATACGGGTTGGTTTGACCAGATTCATATCCGTTATTAAGGCAAATACATGTCGCAGAGAATTAGTAATGTGCATCTGGAGAAGTAGTCAAAAATTGTTCCACTCCATTGATTCTGCACACATGCAAAGAGATGAACCGTGAAGAAAAATCTTCGCCATATACAATCATAAGCAACATAAACTTGTATATTGATTTTAAGTAATAATTTATTAGAAAAATGTATGCAATCATAGTTTAGAGAAAGTTCATTGCCTAAGTCATAAAAATATATCCTTTCAAGAATTTGCAGTGTTTGGAATTTGAGTAGCTTTTTAAAAATCTCAATATCGAATTTGGAGAAAAACAAAAAATTATCCTTCATCCCAACTTAATTAAAAAGATGAAAATAAATATTCATATACATACATTCATACTTACAAGATGGTAAACATTAGCTTACATGCCTATGCCTACCTACCGATCTATCTATATTTTCCCGTAATAACTGTATTGCTATGTTTGGTGTCAGTGTTTACAACTTCGCTTCATCGCTTCAACTTTTACTCTGCTAGTGTTCGTGTGTGGCCATGAGTTTTCTATCACCATCATGATTACAGTGGTCAACATCCGATGTTCACTTCATGGCATCCTGCTGTGAGGAGGAAAGGTGTCCTATGGTTTTATCTGCCACCTTAGAGCAATTTATAGTTAGGAGCCCTGGATTACACAGCATCATTTTAAATTCATCTTAAAAATTCTAGTACTTAGCAAACAAACGTTTAAAGTGGTCATCTCTTCCGTATTCTATTTTACATGTTATATCCGTTTTAGGATTTTGTTTTAATTGCTACGTATACAGTTTGAACTCTAAAATCTGTACCCAAATTCTAGATGCATTTCGCTTTCATTGTATCTATTTAAAGTTATCTAGATACATTTTATTCCTATCAGTATCACAGACTTGCAAGAATGTTTCACTTCTGTTTTCTCTTAAGAGCGGAAAGAGAGTGTGCCTGTAGTATGGTTATAACTCTAATGCCACCAGCCATAGCACAAATGTGATGTTATGCCCTTGCCCTTTACACTATGAAATAAATGGAATGCATTGTTATCAACAAAGACCCACATGAGAGTAAAAAGTAGTAGGCGTGTCGTTTTACTGTCCATTCTGCATATAAAGTATTGTCGTTAACAATAACAACGAAAGCTTTTATTTTAATGTATGTGGACAGTACTGCCTTGTCCCGCTGTGAAGTCACCCTGTCATAATGGTGCAGTATTCGCAAATGGTTACATACATGCTAAGCTATGATTATACTCGCTAAGTTGAAGTAGATTCCGACAGTTACAAGACCTCCCAGAAATATGTCCATCCTACCATCATTCAAGGAAGTGTCGTGTGCATGATACCTTATGTTAACTACCTAACCTACTGGTGGTAAACTGGGTGTTCAAACTTATGTTTACTAAGATTATAAATCGTTCAAATCAATCAACACTAAGCTAAGGCATAGTAAGTTACAAAAGTATAACCGCATAAGCGCAAATGGTTGATTAATTTTTAACAAAAAGATGTACAGTATTTACAGTAACTGATTGTGGTTGAATTGGTTTATCAAATGCTGTATATCATTCCAAAGGAAGACCCACAGAGTCGAGATTGTTAAGATTTTTGTGACGTGTGACAGGACACAACCCACATAATATCAACTATGAATGTTCCATTCAAATAAGGCAAGAAATGCAAAGAATGCAAGTCCAAAAATACTATACTTAGTTGTATAGTATATTTAGGTACATGCATGATAAAAATAAATCTTTCACAGTTTTTCCCGAATTAGAAATATTCTATTCTATGTATTTCTATTGCAAATTAGCTCAATTGCCCGACAGGAATTCCAGAAACTTTGACGAAATTGAGTTACATTAATAACTTGTTAAATAATCATAATAAAAGACATCCAACTAGAAATTTTGCATTGTTATAAAATTAAAAAAGCAAAACTTATCATGTGCAACAAATACATAATCTGCATCAATATGGTACAAAACCAAATACAGAAGTCTAAAAATTATAATTATATAATAAACTTAATTTAGCAAATGTAAATCTTTAACTTAAAGTTGTTATGTTCTTAAGGTACAGTTAATACTTGCATTAGAAAGGACCTGCATTGCGTCTTAAATTTCTTGCAAAATAAATATTCCTATTGTGGCTTATTTTGAGAAATTCAGTTGAGATTGAGAAGCTGGGTGAGAATAATGTAATACCTTTGTCATACAGATACAATTCTACAACACACCTACGCCATATTTAGACATATTGTAACTTGACTTTAAAAATTACAAATGGGAAATATACGATGTTAGACTATATATTGTAATTCTACACATTTCTGCGGTTATTTTAATATATACTTTCATATTAGAAAGATTACTGTGCGTTGCATTGTATTGAAGTAATGCGAGACAGACATGGCTGTCCTCTTGACAAGTTCTAAAAACCAGATCTTTAACCCACTAATAGACATTAAATGAATTCAAGGTTTACTACAAAACCTACTAAGCCATACATGTAACTACCAATGTTTACTTAAAATATAATACTGATCGTTTACAAAGCACCTTCTCGTTTGTCATTGCTGTGCACTATAATTTACCCAAGTCACTAGGAAAGGGTACATGGTATGCGTGAATGGATGGGTCGTTCAAAGCCTAATACATAGCTTCTTTCTAACATGACTTTGGTTAACATTATCACATGCTACATACACGAATAAATAACGTCTTGTAAAATAGAATTACATTAATAAACAACAAATCAAAACGCCTCAACTATGTTTGTAAATATGTGAATTTGTAAACGAACTTATCAATTTGTAATCTATTGTACTGAATACTGCAGTTCTTAAAATCCCTCGTTGTGATTTGTAATTAAACTATTGTACTTAGGCATTAAATCACTGGGTATATGGAGCACAACGATCCCAGACTTTGGTAACATAACTGTGTTAGGTATGCATGAATAGAGTAGATTGTACACGGTAGTATTACTCGTGACTTCAGTTTTGGTAAGTTCTTATGAACACGATATAAGACTATTGACACACGAAATCTTGAACGTTAAAATTGCGATGCGAGAAAAATATTACAACAATTTGTGTAGAAAATCTAATGAGAATTCGAATGGACAATGGACTTAGGTTTTCCTGATTTCGAGACGGCATTTGGAGTGGGCACTGGCAGGCTAGGGATTGGTGGAGGTGTTGAAACAGAGTATGTTGGAGCTGCATTGGCTATTTTAACACATTCATCTAACGTCTTTATAAAGGTATCACACGTAGCAGAGAATAGGCTGGTGCACTCATCCAGTTTCTATCAAGTCAGAATAGTATTAAATATATATATAATATCATAGTTTTTAATACTTCACATATATTCATTAATAATTATTACTAAGTCCAAAGTAAATATTAGAAACATACAGAAACATCAGGCTGAGGATCAGCAGTAGCAGCTTCCTTAATTGAATGTACTTGTTGCATCAGAAGATCACAGTACAAACGCAACTCAGATTTTTTAGCCTTAACATCATCCGGTGTTGTGGCAAGTTCTAAAAACGTAAAGTTAATTGTCATTTGTTGATGATCTTTATAATTAAACTAATTAAATAAACTTGTTCAACTAGCAACATTACCAGAAGCCCTCTTAGGTCTGTTAACCAATCCTTGAGCTTTGGCACTTCCTAATGCAACTAACCACTGTTGTCGTTCCGTTGGACTTGCTGCCCGAACATAAATATGTTGTTCGCCTTGTATTACAATGTCCAGACGAAGGAGGTCCGAATGGTGAACTGAAACATATTTACCAGAATCCTAATCATTAACGGTTTTTCTTTATATGCGGCATGAAAGCATTTACTCTGCCATTCTAACCCTTCAATAAATAGCACAACTTACCATTAATATCACATGCTGTCACACAAACAGATCCTTTGCACCCTTGCTTGACTTCGTCTTCAGACTGATAATACGATAAGATACCATCCTCCAGTATAAACCACCTTGGCTGCCACCCTGGAAATGACAACCAACAATTCTTTTCACCTCCATTTTAAAGATTTGTTTGCTGCATGTAAATGATGCAAAACAATCGTTCGACACTTACCATTCCAATAGTTGGTCCATTTCCATAATACCCCTTTCATAGAGGCTGTTTTATTATTGCTCATGGTCAATCTCTGCACAACCTACGTCAGAACAAAACAAAAAATCGTTTTTACATTGAATAGAGTTCTATAAAAATGCTTTAGACAAATCAAATTTATAAATACTGTAATTTAGGTGTTAGGCAGACTTACCACCAATTTATATCCTAGCTTACAGTGCAATACTTTAACTCACTTTAACGTTCAGATTTGTTATGATGATAGATTCACATGACGTGATTCACTTTCCTTTGCGCTCCATCATGAAGACGTACATGTAGGCACTGAGATATCATTCTCCTGACCTTAGATCCGATATTATACTCGTTGCCGTCACAGGTCGCAGATAAGCAAAAAGTTGAATGCTCCTGATAAAAATATAAGTAGGTAATTGATTAGGAATTACTATTAATAACTAACAACTAATCCATACTCAAACATTTAAATACGGTTATTGGCTTACCTGTTATTAAGGTTTTGCTAATTGTCCCTGGAGTCTCTTACGAAATCAAACCCTTTCATTTTCAAAGCATCGTAACTTATCTGCAATTTAAAAAGTCATATGTTTAAAAATAACTAAACTAGAAACTACTTAACCTAACACGTGCACGTATATTATGTTTTCAGATATCAAAATTAAACCAACTTACCATCTTGCCCTGCGTTAATTTGTTCCGTAAAGAAATGAAAACTAAATAGCTGCTATTTAGACTCGTTTAATTTAATTTAAAGACTGGTTTCCTCTGCAATAGAAATCTGTTTCCGGGATTTTAAATGAAAAACGTGAAAAAAATTGGGTTTGTTTATGTTATAATTCGTGATAATTGAAAGGTTGACAAATATAATATTTACATCTGTCCATATCATAATATTTCATATCTTTAGGAATCCCGCTGAAATCTCATACTCAATGGCTTTAATATATCATGCTGTATTCTAGTAGCAATCCAAATCTGTGGAATGGAATGTAGATGTAGCGGTAGTCTTGTGTTTGAAAGGCAGTCACAAAGCTAGTAAGTAGCTTTCTACACATAAATTGTATCCTGCGCTGATTCCAATTATGTGGCTAATTTGTTAGCATCGTTATATAATGTAAAATGATTGGGGGAAATGGAAAACTATGTAAAAGAAGAACAAAAGAGGGATGTTAATTAGTGAAGAAAATATAGATAAAAGAGAAAGCGCTAAGTTTTTTTTTTTTTGCAGGAACTTCAACCTTGATTAATGCATTACTGTTAAAATTGGAACGAGAATGGGCCATTAATGAAGTTCGGGATTTTTAAGGTACCTTACGGTTTAAAATGAAGTAAATTACACATTGTGATTCTAGAAGTTGTTGGAGTTCACTAAAAGTTCTAGTTTTGCCCCAAACAATTCGTGTACGTTCTTTAGCTGAAAGGGTTGCCTAAAATTGGAATCCAGGAATGTGATAGTCGTTAGTTTGTAGCATGTAATATTTCAGCCTTACATGTCTGTTTACTCACCACATCTCTTTTACGAGTGGTGTTGTCACTATTTGTGACAAATGTCTTGTCAAGTAGCCAGAAAAATCTTGTTCTTTTTGGAGGAACATGGGTGAACGCAGGATAGAATTTTCATAGTGACACTTCTGTAAGTAGCGGATGTGCTTGGTTATGTATATAAATATAACATACATACATACATAGGTTTACATAGGCATCTTTTTATTTGCTATTGCTATAAGCAAAATATACTTATCTTGCATCTTCCATACAGTTAAGCAATATCATATCGATATGCTTATATGCCTACCTTCTAATATGAATGAAAATGTATGTATTTTATTCCACATCTTGGCCATCATCGTAAGTAAGTTTCACATGTACCATGACATATATACAAATAATTGTATTGAATAGAAGAATCATATCACGTCTCTCATGATGCTTTTGTTGGTGGGGGAGTATATCTATATGGGTGGAATAAAAAACGTAAACATGCATTCAAGTGAAACTGAAGTGAAGAAAAGGATCTGAAGGAACAGCTTGGATAAGAATAAATGAGCTGTTGGAGAAAACAAAAAGAGAGGAGTTTCATGTTCATCTTGTTTCTTTTGACTTGTCAAACCAAATGCCAAGCGAAGAGATAAAACTAAGAGCATTTGTTCTAATGGGTATCAGCCTGAGCTCACAGTCCAAATGGGAAAGTGTGGGAATAAAAGGACAAGGCTGAATAACATTTTGAGAAAATGAAGAAAGGAAAGAGAAAGAAAAACATGAGAGTGTAAATGACTTTCTTGCATCATACCAATTTGATGTCTTCGAGTGAGTGAAAACTACACACTTTGGGATAACAGTAGGCAGTATAAGTCAACTGCAAACGGTTGGCTTAGTTTTAGGCTTTATTTCCTTCTTCGACTCATGCCAATTATCCATCTGATCACACAGTATTTTTTTGTCCTTTTTAAATCATCAATATAAATACAAGCAAGATATAGGTTTAATGTAAATACAGAATTTGGAGATGTAGTCAGTTAAACATTTACACAGCCTGTTATTTTCAGCTATAAGTATATATCAATTGAATGTTGATTCATTCCTGGTCCAATCCTTTTAAGTACAATGTAAGAGTTAAATGAATGTGAGATACATCAAGATCCTCTTGGAGGAAGTACATTTTAACCAGTCATCATTTCCATGAATTCTGCAAAGTTGAATGCTCATAATCATTATCTCCTTTACTTTTTAAACTACCACACGACAAGATTATTGGACTCTCTATGATATTTAGTAGAGAAGCTTTTTCAAAATTGTGTTAAATCATAAGCCTACATCTTCTGAAATACACACACATTATGCTTTCATTACATTCGCATACAAGTTTTTGGCATATTTTATATGAATCATAAGAAAATTACTTGCTACTTTATGCTAATTAATTACTGTAATTTTTGTTTATTGCATATATGTGGCTGTCGAGGTTTATGTGTTTCTGGAAATTCGGTAAAAAATCTAGAAGTCTTAAGTACATTCACATTAAGGATAATTTGTATGCGCTGTACTTGTTTACTACAGTTAACTTTCTCATTTCATATATACTTACCTCTACATACATATATATATAGCATGTTAGTTCTGATGACTTGAAATGATTGCGTAACATGTTATATGCAGCCTTCAAGATTCTCTTTTACGTTCAGAAAGGTTTCGCAGTCCGACTCCTACGCAGCCTGATTTCCTCAATTTATGATAACTGCTTTCCAAACATCTGTATGCGATGCCCGTAGTTATGAAGTATGGACGCGGACGCTTTAAATACACTCTCTGTGATTTTTGTATGGATATGCTGTTTGCAAAAAAAAAAATTCATGACATGGACCATCTGATAGTCATAAACGGTTGCTAAATATATCCTGGAAATCACCAGCGTTGCCTACATAAAAAAGTTTCTTCCTGTCTGATTCAGTTATGTACATTATGTACTTTTTTGCCTCAGAAGCACTCGAAAACGAAAGTTTCCATTTCCACTTTCATGTGAACTCAAAAGCTTTTTGTAGGATAGTGTAAACCTCATATTTTGACGTATCAAGTCTGTTTATATGATCTATGGCTATGGGATTTTGCAGAAACTGGTGCAGAGAGCGGAATAGCGGAGCAACTGTACTGCACATATTTCATAGAAAACGCTTGCATTCAAATGTACGTTATATGCATAGTATACACCTACATTTCCATATAACATATCGTGCCACTGCCTAAATCTATTTGTAAATATACTTATTCAGTTTCATCAAATTTCTATTAGGACACGGGACTATATATCTTTTTCAGATCTTAACAATCAACCGTTTATCACATATTTAATTGCACATAAAATTTCCAGAGGATTCTTTAAAATGGAAACACCGACCTAAACTGGTTGATCGGTTAAAAATCTGCATACATAGCCTGGTACTTTATAAAAACCTTTTACAATGGTACCTAATGTAAAGTGCAATAGGGCAAATTCGGTATACAAAAACATAAGCTTCCATGAAATGAAAGTTTAAACGAATCCAAATGTAATACATCCAAAACGTGCGTAGGCAACTACAAGGATTCTATTTGTATTCCTGGAACTGTAGACGTAGCCTGAGAGTAAGTATCATTTGACGTAGTTTTAAAATATTAATACGTGGAACTTAACTGAAAAACCCACCCACGGTGATGACTAAGTAAATAAGTTGAAATTGGAAATGTAACAAAAAATATATTTTCAACACACTCTGTTTACGATATCATTTTTAGCAGGGAAAATCTTAACAAAACAATGCTATGACCCTGTGAAATCGACGTGAATAAACAATACGAATGAGATCGGCAGATGCTACAGGGAAATACAAAACTCTTATACTGTATCATACTACATATAATACATATCCAGAGAAAAGCACAAAAACGTTACCTTCTTTATCGTACAGACGGAACGCTTCTTTCAACTCCTTCTGTAGAGCCTCTTCATCCTCCTCTACAATAAACTTGGAAGCGAGAATGACAAACTCTGCAAATTCAATTTGTCCGGATCCTATCCATTTATTGGAGAAGAAAAGTTTAACGATGACGTGACTCATGCTGACCTTAATTTTTGTTTCATTGGATTTTCCCTTTGATAAGATGTTGAACGCTCAAGGTCTCTTACCATCTTGGTCCACCTCAGCAATAAGCTCTTTCAATGTCTGCTCATTAAAGGCTTGCCCCATGACACGAAGGATTGTCCCCACCATTTCCGGCGTGATGTATCCTTTGCCTTGAGCAAAGCTGTCAAACGCCTTTTGCAAAACTGTAAGAATAAGAATTTATATAGGTAATCTTGTTGTACTTTTCACTTGTTTTAATTGTAATTATTGCACCACACACAAAATACATACTTGCAATTTGCTGCTTGTCAAGCTCATCCTGGAATTAAAAGAAAGAAGATTTGCAAAGATTTAATGAGCTGATAGATGATTTTGATCGTATTCCAACCACATTATACAACTCACTGACTTACCATGGCTAATTAAGGATTTTCACGTGTACTTAATCCAACAAGAATGAACCAACACTAAAACACAGCTTTTTTAGTCGTTGGAATTAAGGCAGCTGCAGACTGAGTGTGGACCAGAACCAACCAATTCGACTTCACGTAGACTTTCAAATGTTAGTCTTTGGTGTAAAAATTTCGAATGCGATAGCCTTTAGAATCTTTTACAGTATGAATAAATGGCTTTCAGCAGTTTTCTAAAAATGCAAAATAGTTTTTGCTGTATAACATACCTTCAAGAAGACGCTGCTGCTGTTCCAACAGTTTCTTCAACTTATGTTTATGAAGCATTTTGTCTATATTGGATTGCATATACGATGTGGAAGTTTTTTTTGCAGCCATATGTACATTATGTTATGATTTGCTTCGATGAAGCGCACTCCATGTTACTTCTTACTCAATCGGTTTGAAAAAGACATGGCATTGACGTCTAGTTATGGTTTAAATTTCCCTAAAGAAATGTATATATATGTAAGATTAACACTAGGTTCTGTTACTCATACGCGCTGGTTTTATTAACAGAAATCTAAAACGGCATGACATGCATCAACAAGCTGGCTTGGTAAAACTCAGGTTTTCCTGCAAAACGGCTGTCTTCTATATGTGATTTTTTTTCGCTGCTTCTTTCGTGGTCTCTAAAAACCTTAACTTAAATGTCTTTTCATCTTTTCTATTTTTAGCTATCTCATAAACCATAAACTTCAACTGCAGAGAAGTTAACGGAATGTCTAAATATGAGGTTTTCATAAACATTTCATCTTAGGGTAGAACGCTCGTTTCCTTATTTTTAATACATAAAAGTAAAAAAAACACCGATGAATATTTCTTACTTACGTAAGAGAACCAGACGTGTATGTATAGTTTAGACAGGCATGGCGAAAATGAATGACCAATGAACGAATCATGGACGACATATGATGGAACGAACTAATTAATTTTTGCTCTTAATAACGACGGATTATGGATTAAAGTAAACTAAGGACCAACTTATCAAAAAGCCTCTCACATATCTGTATGTTTATGCATGAATAACGAGCATAATTGTAAAATTGTAACAAGAAATTAGTGATGTATAAATCTTCATGAAATAAAGTAAGTTTTATGTTGCATGGAAAATACAAAACTGTGACATTATGCTGAATCGTCCATATGCATGACAATTTGCACTTTTTGCAGATGTGTGGTAACATTAATTCGGATGTCAAGTCCTTAAAACTGCTATATATTAAAATAACCAACAAGTTGCATCTACACTTCATTTTTAAAAGTAAATTTCATTAAAAATACGGATATAAAAGTTCGCTGGCTGCTAAAGGTTTCGACATACCTATAGATAGGAAAGAAGCAAGGTACAACCATTAAGATTGACAGAGTATCCCACAAATGCTGCTAATACATACATATACAGTTCCTATGATAAACATTCATTTCAAGTACATTTTATGCTTTTCCACATATGTCTTGTAAAAAGGTACACGTACGCGTATTGTTTCCTGCAGGTGGATGGGAAGTAAAGGCATAACCCTTTCATAAGCAAGAACAGGTTAGCCAGCAATGCTCAGCGTCCAAGAAACACCTTCCTTCATACAAGCAAGCACGTTAGAATTACATGCATGACATTGTTATTCACAAGAATTGAGCCACTGCCTACCTGTAACGAATATAATATGGATGGACAAATGTAGCATTGTTATGTATGGTTATGTATGTACTTAACTTTTTGTTTACAAGTGAGTCATAGCCGTTGGTAGGGTGGATGATATAATATGTACTGGATATACTGGGAATAGAAGCAAGAAGCGAAAATGTTTAGAGTCTTAAATATTTGTAATTGTTAAAAAATTAAGTTTATATAATATTTTCAATAGTAAAAAACGTAACCTGACTTTCAAAAAGCGTTTCAAAGATGCGTTTTAAAATGGACAGGAGAGAAACACTAGGGTTCTTTCTTACGATTGCTGTTCTTATAGGTAAAATTCATAATTTGCCAAAATGGGTTTGTTTATTGTTGTTCTGGTTTAAAGTGTGAGTATACGTATCAGTGAGTCTAAAAATAGCATTGGACATGTGTATACAGATGGACTGTTATGAGTTTTTATTTGCTCCGTTTATACATGAGTGTTTCAAACAAATGTATTCTTTCGTTTTAGTAGTCGCTAATTTATGTCCATTTTCTATAAAGCTCGCTGACAAAACTGACAAGACTATCCATTTTAATGGGTCACTCTTTTGCTCTAATTACATTATTTTTGCAGATATACTCTATGTCTCTTTCATATTTTTAAAGGTCTCAGCTCTGGACTAGAGTGCTATGTTTGCACAAACCAGGAAGGGAATATTGAAAAGTGTCTTTCAACAATTAGGACATGCGATTATGGAGAAGATACATGTCTGACGGAGGTGCGATGGGGAAGTAAGTTAAAATCATTGACGCAATAAAGCACTGTCCTAAAAAACGCCATGCCGCTGTTGCTGCTCATCAACATAAACACACGATTTGCTTAAGCTATAAAAGTATGTAGGTAGACTTGGTAGACTGAGATAAGTTGAATTCGGATTGTACGACTGTCTTTTTCATGAGGAAAGGAAACAAGGTTTCCTAAGTTTTGGATTCTTTCTAACAAGCGCTTACACATATCTCTGTATTTGCAATTACACATTTGCATGCTAACTAAATAAGCTGTAAAACTCAACTTTATCACTTTATTCTCGTCCGCCGTGCATATTTCATCTTTCATGAAGCTAATGTTGACTTGTTAGCATTCAAGCATGAATCTGTGGGTGCGCAAAGTTACACATGTAGTCAAGATGATGAATTTCCTCAGCGAGATGCTAACGTTGATCTTTCCGTTTCCGTTTTACTTTTAGGTACACCATACTGGTCGCAAGGCGCTGAGAAGCAGTACTATGTAACCAAGAAATGCTCAAATAGAACCCATTGCGAGGACAGACGCAAGCAATTTGTGAATCATTGCCACCGTATTTGGTATGAGGATTGGAAATGTGCCGAATGCTGTCAGGGGGATCGCTGCAACTACTATGTTATCGTATGTTAACACTATATACTCCTTTCTACATGAAAAACTGACCATTACAAATGATTTATTGCGATCCATTTAGGATAGCATCTCGACTTCCGAAAACATTTAATAGAGTAAATGAAATCAGTTCATGGTTTGTGTGCTCTCTGTTTTTAGCTTGGAGCTGGAAGCCTGAGGTTCAGTTGGATAATCGTTGCTGCTTCACTTATTACATCTATAGCTGTGTACTTTCCGAGGAATGACTTACTTTCATGAAGAAGTATTATGTGTGTTGATGACCTTCAATGAAGTAAATTCGTTCAAATAAGTTGTATGAAAGGAATCTCAGGCAGTTTGCTTCGCCTTTTTTACTAAATTCTTTCTGCTAGCTATATGAGATTGAGAATCTACAATATCAGCGCACACTGTCCAGAAAGAAAATATTTAATCTTATCACTATGTCGGGCATCATCTTAAATTCAAAAAGATGTTGACAATCATCCATTTATTTATCTTGCCTTAAATTACTATTCTTACTTCTCACGGTGGCAGCTGCCGTACAACATGGATTTATTATTAGCTATTTTTGTGTTCATGATATCAGTTAATTAGGCGTTAAGTTAGTTTTAATGTTTTAGACACATGGTTATCATTTAATTTAGATGGAATTGTAAACGAATAACTGAAAATTTTAATTTGATTTAGGTCCGGTGATTGAGGTGACTTAAAAGTAGCTTTACATTTGTACATATTTTTATACCGGTGACGTTATTGATAGTGGCGATTTGTCGTAATGTAATATGTATAGCAATTAAAACGAAACTGAAGAAATAAAACAGCCATGACATAATTTGTAAAGCCATTTGCATAAATGGTACATTGGGTGTATATATTAATGCTTTTTAGAACCATCCATAAGTAGTAAGTCCACAAATCTGGCAATCGAAAAATCTTGAAAGCGTAAAGGAGTTGATCTTTCAATGAAATTAGTACTTCCAAACTTTATATTAATTATAGGGCATGACGCAAAATACTTTTGGAACATAGTGCACCTCATTAGTCCTGGTGTTCCTTTAGTTTCCTGAGCTATTTTAGACGCCATGGAATACACCATTCCCGCACAGCCAGCAATAATTAAAATAACCATACACGTGTCAATCGCTATTAGAGCATTGCTTATAGTAGCAGTGATAGGAATTCCAGTGTTGTGCCCTAAAGTTTCAAGACAAGTGAAGGCCATTGTAATTTGAACGATGCAGCACAATATCAAAGTACTTACAATAAGCCAAGAATGAGAGAAATTAAATACACTGTTCAGAATCTGAATTTCTCTGTAGATGGTAAAGGTTCCAGAGATTTCACTAATTGTCTCCTGACTAGCGTACGCTAAAGATCTGGAATTCAAAAAGACAAAGAATAAACACTGGTCCCAAAACATACAATTAGGGATTTAGGGAGCAGTGGTGTGACAAAACCGAATTACTTTAAATGCCGCTGGTAAAGCTGAAGAAGAGACCGCTGACAAAAGGTTCCATTGAGAATTTGAATACAACAGAATACGCCGAGAGCAGTTGAAGCTTGCCATACTATTAGATTAGCGAATGCAAAAATAATAAATCTTGAGTACCACCGAATACTATTTCCATCCCACCACGGAATACATGGCACCAAGGCAAACAGTACATTTAAGTGTGTACAAGGAAAGTATGCGGAGCCGATGGCCAGAAAAGGGGCTGAGTAGTTTTGGGAAAACACCAGAAGCCTGCACAGTAATCGTGCAATTTTACAATGCAAGTCTCTGCGCACTTTTCGGCTGTCTAAAAAGACACAATAAAATAGCAAAATACAAGTCATAAATTAAAAAGAGAAATGCCTACGTAGGCATGCCTAGTTTGTAAATTTGCAGATTTTTTCGGATGCCGTTTTAAAGCGTAGAGCATGTTTCATCAATCTTCTAGCAAATCAATTGTTTTAAGATGAGTATATTTATTTATTTTTGTTACCCTCGCGGTGGTTATTTTCCATCATTATTAGCCCATTTACAAATAATGTTATCTCAACACAGTTTGACTTGAATATCCACATCCATACTACATTGGTGAAACGACAGGCACACACAAAAATTCCCAAGCTGAGCTGAACAGAATCTTGGTTTTCTTTAAGCAAACTATGGAAGGTTCCTATTCCTAAAAATAGAAAAATAAGCATCCAAAACCAATGTAAGGGGGACTTCCAAGCGGTAAACTGTTTTCTTTGCGAATCCCATTTGAATGGGATGCTAGGACAGCTTGGAATCCTTTCCGCTCCTTTGATGACCTGTAGCTACACAGGCAGTAGCCCATGAGCGAGTAACATGATGACAGTTTCAGGGGTACGTACATCAAATGTTTCCAGTAGGAAAGCCAAAAAGGAAGGACTGTACCTATGCTTCCTACAACAATCTTTTGAAAGCCCTTTTATACAGAAAACTATGGCACAAGTTTAAGTGTTTATTGGATTTTCTCCCTCCGGTGTAACATTTTGCTATGTTATTATTTGATGAGCAAACATCAGTTACATCACTAAAGATAGGTTGGAAGTAAGGGCTTTGATGTAAGCATTAAATATTTTATGATTGCCAGAATGGCTATAAAGATAAAACTGATGGCGGTGTTAACTAATCTAAAAACATGCTGCTATGAACTGAGGGCTATGAGGGCTATTGTGAACGTGAAGGTCTAGTATGTAATTTGTTCAGTAAATATTACAACAAATCTTCGGCTCAATCGAAATGTAGCTTAACTACATAGGTATTTAGCTTCCAAAAAAGCTGCTGCAGACATGCATGAACGTAAGTACGAAATCTAAAGCAAAAAATGAATGAAATTGATTAAACTGGGGATCCTCTCAGATGCAACGCAACGGATAAACCTTGGGTGTAGAAATAACTAAAGCACATTTTCATAACTTTCGTTGGACCAATTTTGTTATTTTTCAGCTATTGACTGACCCTAAGGCCTTCAATAGAAGCAGTTAGATTGCCTCGAGTAGCACAAGCAGTGACCTTTTAAAACTTCTTTTCGAATTAAGAACAACTAGTACATATGTAAAACATTAATTTTCGGTCTTTACAAACATTTGAGATTGCTTCTTGAAATACCCCGGAACGTTGTAGGTCGTATGACTATAGAGATTTGCGACTACGCAGATTTTTGTGGTTTTACGATGTTGTCTGCCATCGTTTGCTTGTGTTACGTAAGATTTTCTTTCAAGGCAACTTGACTGTTGTCAATTGTATAGCTTATTTGGTTTAATTGATAGTTAACTATAGAGTTAAGTTGTTAAATAGCTTTCTTGTAGTCGTGAGAAAATTATTAACAATGATTTGAAAGAAAGGTATCAATTAAAATAAGGAAGTATAAGTTTAAAACAAGCAGTAGCACGTGGACAAAATATGTAGACATTTATAAAAGAAGCATGTTTTTCAAAAGGTGTAAGAATTATATGATTCGAATATGGTATGACTCAAAATTACAACTAGTCCTATAATGTGCATGAGTTAAAATTAGAGGTTTGTGGTTACATAACGGTTTTGATGCTACATACTATAAACATAACATTTATATGCTTTCCTTTTTTCTACAATTACAACTCACCGACATATGTATAGAAAACATGTTGAATATTTTACCACTAATTTCTACCTTATATAAAACAATACCTATAATCATTCTACATTCCAGAGTACCAAGGTGGTTTATATAACGTCGCAGCCACTAGATTTCCTAAAAAAACGTTGTAGTTGGTTACAGCATTACAATTACTTGGAACATGGAAAATGCACATACGTCAGACTGACTTTATTGGATGCATTTCGATGTTCATTACTGCCTTGATTCAGGGTTGATACAAACTTCGAACTTCGGTTTCAAACTTTTCCTTTCTTATTTTTAAAATCTAATTTAACCAAAGTTTGGTTTGTGCACAAGGGTTTTGAAATGACGTCAGCAATAATCGTTACAACAAGAGCCTCACCGAGATATTTCAGAAAGAACGAACAATTTTATTTAATGCATTCTTTATTCGCCTGTCGCCAATCCTTATTCTTTTTTTACAATGAAACTCATAGGTAGGCATTATGCATTAGGTAAAGCAATTTAAAGAGAAATGACAAGAAACCCCTTTCAAAGCTGGTTTGTGGGTCGCCTATGAGCTCTGAGTCGGTTAAAGTGTCACTCCAATGGAGACCACATTAAAGAAGCTTGTTATCTGAGAGCTCTGTTAAATTTACTCATTTCGTATATGTTTTTCCGCAGAAACTTCACAAAACCACATGGACCTCTTATGTCGCTCTGCCCAGATATTATCGTCGAGATCAGATAAAACAAAACTTGGAGTGGGAACCTTGCTCAATTACTAGATGATACATTTATGTATATTTCGAACCGTATAATTTATCTGAGATAGTTCCACAGCACCACTACTTCAACCGACGACCTACAAACGACATTGGCATAAAGATTATGATTTGACCACAGTACGATCCTTGGAGATCATGCCTACTCTAATTTTTTTGTAAATGCGATAAATAAAAATTGCTCTAGTTAGCTGGCGCCGTTTTGTAGCTGGGTTTCTGATCTCGTTCTCTTCCTCCCATTCCCATGTAGGTAAGTTATACCCATGAAAAGAAAGTCGAGGGGCATGGAAGCAAATGATGTAAATGTGATTTTATCGCAGAACATCCACTCGAGTAAAGAGCTACCGTAGAGTCAGAAAGCCACCAAAAAGCTATGCATGGTTTCTTTCTGTCTTTTATTTCATGTGCATATCTTAAGTCATCAAGCAAAAGAGGCAAATCGCTAAAAAAAAGTAAAACTTAGTTTTCCTTTCGCCTCTGGCTTATGTAATTTAATGGTAAAACGGCTGCTTCTTTTTATGCCTTCCAATTTTCAGTTTCTTTGCCATTACAGCTGGTCTACTATATACTAGCTTGCTCTACATAACTGGTCCTATGCTGGTAAGTGGTGTTACCGCTACTATCAAAAACGAGATCTTGGTGACAGAAAGACCAACGCGGAGCACTTGTTTCTTGAATATCATTCAGTAGGGCGATAGAAATTCAAGACATCTTGAGAATAGTTCCTTCCTTCCTTATTTTACTACTAAAGCCACTCTGTCTCCCTATTGTCCTCTGAAGTCTTTAGAAAAAGTCACTGAAAAAGGAAGCAGAAATATAGAAATGATGTCGAATGCACATACTTTCGTCCGACAGAAAAAAAGAATGGGCTCGAGTTGAAGAGATAGAAAAGAAAGCAAATGCATACAAGAAAATATTACATAGCAAAAGAAAAAAATTTACTAGCCAGTTTCACCCCAAGCTGTTAACTTAAATACGATCGCACTGAAAGAGGTAGAAGCTGGCAGATGCAGTAACAACAAAGCACACATATAATGAAAAGAAAAGTACATACCCTTTGGGTTTGTATAACAGTTGAAAAGATGCAGCATCTGCTTTCTCTTTCAGCTTGTCTGTCGACTCGATATGTGCTTTCTCCGATCTCTATGACTGTCTACTACGACTCCTCTTTCCTGTTGTGTCACTACAACTTCCATTCTACAGTAAAACTCTTATATTGCGATACGCATACTACGTGACGCTTCACTATACCATTCACATGGGAAATTTTCTCCTCTTAACAACAACTAGTAGAATCGGTTTCCTTTTTATGTACATATAAGCACTCATTCACTTAACATGAGCAGATACCACTAGTATCTCTAGACCATTCACTCCGGTGAATAATTTTTCAACTTCTTTACTTTGGTCCAAAAATATTTACGTCATATTATTATACAAAGGAAAACAGGCTATATATTGGATTTTCAGCTGTAAAAAGTTGTATACACGAACTTGCAAACATATACATTTTTTTTTGCTTATTATTATTGCATTACATCCGAAATAGCCTCAGTCTACAAGTCCCATGAAGATACAAGAACATAAAGAAAGCGCACATGGTACTGCCATTTTACTTATTCTTCCATAGGCATTTAGTTTATAGAAAACAACGCTTGACCAGAGTTAAGAAGAATTTGATCACACTTATATGATAGTAAATAATAGCACAAGTTTTGTTTCCCTGTATTGTCACAAACGGGGGTAGAAAAAGTTCAAGCGAGACGATAAGCTGGGGGAAAAGGAAACGTGGACAGAAACTTGCTTGAGCCATGTTAGCTTTGCAGTGTTTGTGCTCAAACATACTAGTCAAAGATTTCCTTAAACCTTTTTAGTCCGTTTGCTAATCGGTTTAATGCGAATATTAGTGATTTTGTAAACGTGCCCAGAAATAATCGATCTGATAATCGTAACGGATTCTGATGAAAGTTATATTAAAACTTTCTCCACAACAAATATAATCAAGTTCAATCGTATTATCCTAAGGTACAAAAATCAACTTTTATCTATATATGGTGCAGGAACAAAACAATGACGTATACTACGGTAAGGATAGTGTAAGGGATGAGGCAATCGCTGTTATAGTTATTATTAGCATGAACAGCTAGAGCTCAATCAGTGTATTATTATAAGAAGTACGTATGTATGGGTTCATACAAGTACCTACATGTATGCATTAACTTTGTGAAAGAAACGTGGGAAAAGTAAGTGGAAAGAGAAAGGCATGAAGAGATGCTGATGCGGCTGCTTTCCTTTACAAATGTGTATACGCTCATTGACATCCAAAAGAAGCGTTGTTCGTGAGAAGGGAAAGCAGAAGGCAGCCCACGAGTCAGTCAGTGAATAGAGCCTCCTCTCAACACATCCTATTATCTCGTGCAGTCGAGAAGCTGAAGAAGCTTGTCATCATAATGCAACAGATACGTGCCTCGTCAAGCAAACCCTGAAATTTTAACAATATCGTAAAGCAGAGAGAAAAGAGTTGAGTGGTATCGTGTATGAAATCCAAGATTTACAGAATACACACATAATAACGCGTGCATCCACACACGGATTCATGAAAAGTCCATCTTATATACTACTTTCATTTCACAACTTTCTCCCTATTGTTAATGATAGGCTGAGCTGGAAAGTTTTCCAATCTAGCAACACTACCATACTTACGTTAGTAGAAAAGCAATATGTTGATAAACCAGTTGAATCCACATTACTAGGTTTATTTTGCGTGTTTTTGTGCTATCTAGAAACTTGATTGAGGCAGGGAGTGGAAAACTTTGCACGTGTTTAATTAAACTTTATGCACAAAACAAGCTATTCAATTCTCCGTGATAAGCTATTTCGTGTGTACATAACATTGTTATCATCTGCTTACCAAGCATTTGTTGTAAAAGTGAACTAATAATTTTACTTCTCTGGCATTTTAATCAGGATCTGATTACATTTTTTAAGAGGAGAAAGTTGTTTTGAGTGATATTAGAGCGGGTTAACTTACACATCTACAGCAATGAAAGGTGATATCTTCCTCTACGGCTGGATTTTATCCCATTTTCTTCTGATTGTTCGATCAGGTTTGTGAGGAAATTTTTAATCATCATGTTTGCAGTAACGTATGGGTATGAGTAATATACTTTACATGGTATTGGATGTATATGTATGAATGCATATGTTTATGGAAATTCGCTATAATTTTTTTAAGCTAAGTAACGTAATATTGCAAATAAAATACAATTCGAGCCTTTTTATAATACGGGTGCGTGTGTTTTATTAGGTAACTCGAAAGTTGAATCCAGGTAAAGAATACTTAGCCTAAATCACATATCATATAGAAATACCCAGAGGAACACACTTTGTAAGTAGCCTTTGCCGTTACGTGTAATATAGGTTCTCTTGGTTTGACAGCCAAATCACAGCTTTGTTTGGCACGCTGGCACTCAGATTCAGACCTTTAGGTGGTTCCAGGCCTGCTTTCATAGTAAATATGCCAAAAAATCATTGACCATGAATATTAGTTCCAGATATAGATGTACTTGTTTGCATATTTAGCTTGGCTCCATAATATTTCATCTGACTGAGGATTCAAGTAGACGATTTTCCGTAATTCGTTTTATTTATCCACTTGTGCGAATCGCACCATTAGCACAAGAGAAGGGAATGAAATACAACTGCAGCGTTCTGGGCGCCATGTCATGTCATGTGTATCACTTGAATGCAAAAATTTGTTGCAAAATGCAGAATCACAATAAAAACAAAAGTGTTTATAGTGCTTGCATATCTATTACTCTGGATGTTGTTAGGTTGAGTATCTCTAAAATACCAAGGCTGAGTAAGAGCTCATTTCTTCGTAATAATGTGTACTTGGGTATAGGTATTTCAAAATCTTGATTGTGCTTTTTCTCTCTTGGTACAGTTTTAGCGCATAAAAGTGTTTAGTAGCGCATGGTTGAGCACGCTTTAGCTCCACTTTGATTTCTGGGCCATTAACTTCAAAAATGAAAGCAAAGTTTGCTTAATATGTACACGAAACCCAGTGTGGACATGGTACGACAAAGTCAACATAAGGCCGAAAAAGTGAAATCCTTGGAGGAAAAGAGGCATGAATAAAACAGAAAGTGTAATGTATACAATGTACAACATGAAAAACGGAAATGAGGATTCCATTGCTTGTATGTATTCACAGGAAAATTTAATATTCTAAGGAAATCGGACCTATACATATATAACTATACTTTCTCCCAGTATCTGAGAAGAAGTTTGCCTGGTCCCACAGGATTTCGAGTAGAGTAAAAAAAGGCGAAGTTTTAAGCAATATCATGCACGGATTGCTTTACAATATTTTTACAGGGGTTTTCAACCATGCAGTTGATATTTATTGCGGGAAGCCTGCATACCTAGAACTTAAATCCTTACCCAAAGTTGTATCTCGGTCTTCAGAAGAAAGTTTTAATTTTCCTCATAAAATCTTATGCATTCATGACAAGGCCGATGAATACAAAAAAGAAAAAATTCAGCATTCTTGCTGAAGCGTTTTTACGGTTTATGAGTTACGTAATAAAATAATGAGAGTAGCAAGTAGCAAACCCATCTTTGTTCTTTAAGTTTAACGTGCTTAGGTAATGTACAAGTCAATTTTAAACAGATTTGTTTCTTAGCCTGTCCTGAAAAATAATTTACAAACAAATGAAAAATATAAATTTGCAAGGCTTATTCTGGTAAGCGAATGTTCATTATGTTTGAATACCTAATCAGGAACCAAACAAACCTCGAATTATATTCATAGTGTACATTTAGCGTAATCAGCTTCAGATTAAATTGTTAGTTATGCTCTATTAAATTATTGCAGTAACCGTAGCCATACGCTTCAAACATAGCGTTTAGATTGTACACTATTATTGTTATGAAGTATTTCTAATAGAGCTTATTGTTGTCGGGAGAGCATTCCTACTTTAGAAGTACTTCATACTATATATTGTTGTTTGTTTTCTCCTCATATGCTTTCTCTTTCTTTTTTGTTTACAATGAAAGTCATGAATACTTTCCCTTTATGCGCTTCACAAGGAAAGTTTATTTTGCCTTGTATATTATTATAATTTTGTAGATTCTTGTGCATTTTCATATAAAAATTGCGGAAACTTTTTTTCTGAATGTTTAGGTATTCTAAACAAGTCCACCAACTTCGGAAGCTTTAGCGAAAAAAGTGCAATGCTTGCTACTTGTGATATATGTGGAGAAACGCACGAAGTACATGATGAATAGAGGAGTCAGCACACAATGAAAACTCTATTTTGTGGCTGTGAGTTTCCGTAAGGCATTCATGTAGTAGTACAAAGGGAAAGTTTTCAAACTGTCCTCAGAGTTGTAACTAAAAAGGTTTAAAACGTCAGTATCATATACTGTCTGGTTGAGAAAGTATTATATGTAGCACAAGTCTATTTTTTGCATGTACAGTCATGTCATGTATTCTTTATGGACTTTCATAAGCGTTAGTACTCAGATACTTATTTAAGACAAAATACTGGAGTGAGTTATGTAACGTATGAAATATTATGGAATATGGAACAAAAAAGGAACAGGCCATACTATAGAAGTACATATCGTACCTCAGAAGTACAACTTTTTGCATCATCCAGAGATGTTTTCATGGTATAGTGTAAAATGTAACTGTTTGATGTGCTTATATACTTCGATATAAAATATCCTTTATCATCAAGAACCTGTTTGAAAAGGGGGAAAGCAATTTTCCAAATAAACAAACAAAGTTTACCGCAGAAATTCGGAAATTACTTGAAACCTGAAGGGCATAAACCCGATTTCTGTTGTGAGAAAAAATACACATGCTCAAAAACATACAGTGAAAATATGTAGATGATTGCGTCAGAAGAACATATGACAACTTCTTGAAACCCTTAATGTATAAGTATGTATACGTATGTAATGTACATATTTATTTCTATCCAGGTAGTTGATGCAAATGCAATAGGTGAAAGTTAAAAAGAACTCGGCCAACGCATGAACATATACAAGATAACATAACATACATCAACTAAGGACCTACTTATAATATTTAGCACCCCCCATATTTATAAGTAGTAGTAGGTTATAGTTTATTGCATTTGTGGAAGATACAAGTATATTATGTATTTCTGAAGAATGACGCCAATGACCGAAGCGAAGAAACAAATGACCTAGGTGCCCCTATCGCCTATCGCATCAAATAAATTCGACTTCACAGAGTTTCATTGGTACACTTGTTCGGTTTAAAAGTTGAGCTACTACGTAAATACAAAAAGATCAAACAAAAAGAGAATACATTCGCAAAGGAAAGTATCGAAACTGAGATACTTATTATTTAAATATATATGTATTATGTATGCATCATTTACACCTAATATTTTATTATTGTTATAGTAAAAACGAAGCCGAATGAAGTCGGATGGTTTACTGAAAGCGGTACTAGTTTATTTACAAACACCGTAGGGTAATTAACAGACTTAAGTCTCATTTGAACTGAGTAGGAGTATGTTTGTTTTTACAAAGTTTGTATTACTAATTGAACTATTTAGTTTAAATATGGGTATGGATAGCACATAAATCCTCATACTTATACAATAATGATGACCGTTAGCAGTACGATATTGAACTGACATACACAGGGTAATTACATTAAAAAATAGTTTGATTGTCACCAATCACCAATATTTCAGCTGTACAATAAATTCATTGTGTCTATACGTCAAACTCGTCGCAACTTCTACCCTCGAATCTCTAGAGACTACTTGACAAATATGAAAGCAAGTGCCTGCGCAGCTCCAAGGCCTAGAGAGAAAGCATTTGAAATAAAACTTTGCACAATTCTAAGCAAAAGGTTAGATCTTCGAAGAAGTTCCGAAACTGCAATGCAAAGTCAAGGTGACTTTTGGTTTAGCAAACTGGGTAAAAATTACTGAACCCCACGTAGTAGTACGTTCAACAAAGATTTAGTTGTCGTGAAAGGTACAATGTTTTGAGGTATAACATACTATGGATGTGTACATAAATGCGTCTGTATACTGTGTTCGATTACAATGTATGTAAGCAATAGAGACTTTACAAAGAAAAATAGAAATGAGTTCAGGTTCAGTGAGATGATCTGACATTTAACGATTGGAATGACCTCGGCTTCTTTTTAAGTTATACGATATGACTCTGGGAATCGAATTAAAGCAACCAAAACGATACTCTCAGTAAAAGTCACATTTCATACTTCTGTCGTTCGAAACAATAAATTAATGCGTGACTGTTTAATATCGGAAAAGGAATCTCTAAAGAAAGCAGGTTTAACAAAAAGTAAAGTAAGATCTCTACTTTCTGGCTCACTCGGTTAAGTTGATCTTGAAGAAATCTAATTGAATAGAAAGCAAGAACTCTGAGGGCACCGCTGCCGCTCACAGGAAGCGATGCAATACTACGACCTATCTATTTTATCTTTTATTCGCTTCCTAAATGCGTTTAGAAGGTTTAAATGTACATCTACAGTTTCTACGATATTGAAGTACTTGCTACAATAAATTGTAAGTGTCGTTCCGTGCGAGCTTTTGTTGCAAATTTTTATCTTTATCATCGTCTCAGTGAACACACATAAACATATGAGCCCCCACAAGCGATTCCTTGTCATTCGAACCGACGAGGCAAATTGAAGAGAAAGAAAGAGAGAAATAAGTGAAAAGAGGAAATCAAGAGACACTTTTCCGCTCCTTTCTTGCTCTCTACGTTTCTGCAGATGTGAACGTGAACTCACTCACTCAATTTTCAACTAGCCAACGGGGACTATTGGTTCGGAAGGAGTTAATCAAATGCTAAAGCTGTAGAAAATCATGTATCACTTTTCTGTTCTCTAACAAGACATGCTACATTACTAACTCACTCCGGGTTTTAAAACTTGTCACATAGGTACATGTTACTACATATTAGGGAGTTTATAATGAATCTAGTAAAAGCCCATTGACTGTAATAAAGCGTATGTTTTTATGAAGTTAGTCATAGTCAACGAGAGATGTAATGCAAAAAGACGATTAGTTCTTGACTTAAACGGGAATTACTTCTCACAACCCAAAAGTCTATACCTAAACCCCGTTGTGTATACTTTTCCCAAAATCAAAGAACTGGAAGTGAGCTTTTGAAGAGAAGGATCATTTTGAGCAAATTTGTGTGCTATCATATACATATACTTCAAGTTTAAGTCAGTCATCAAATTTAAATATTCAAATCTCAAGCACGTACAGCAATCTTTCAGTATGTACCATGAAAAATATCGTAGCCCTTTGCAAAGGGCCAAACTAGATTTTATGCTTGATGTGATATCCCATAACTCCAGGTATTTCTCTGCTGTCACTATCAGTCATCAATTTCATAGCTAGGCTATATGTATTTCTGGTGAATATGAGGGTACTATTGTACCTGACGCACTTCAGTTACCTGTTCACCTCTTGTCAATGTGAAAACACAAGGAGAAAGTCCATCATAACTTTTTTTGCTTTATACCTATTCAACTTTCTTACTTCCCGTCTTTTGATGATTCTATATTGTGAATGTATGACTTACATGTGTATGCGCCTTTCACAAACTGAGAAAAAAATACCTTTGGTTTCTTTCTCTCAAGACACAATCTCCCTTGTTAAATATCCTACAGGCAAAAAAGTGAATGTCTACAAAAGTGTTTCTTGGATTTGGACAAATTGTTAACTTTCTTGGCAAATGGTAGAAATGGTTTGAGAGACTTCGTCGGGCTGACAATAATTTTGTGGCTTACGTAGACTAAACTATATCTTTTGGCTTGAAGCTGGTTCATTTTCCCATGTGAGTTTGAACCGCACAAATAAAAACTAGCCTTGTTGGTTGTTCATTCGTTACTTGCCTCATACAAGTATTGAGTTCTGAAGTCTCCCCATCCCATGACTTTCTTCATATTGTAAGTTTTTCTTGGGATGACATGCCTCATAATGAAGTATATAGTTTTTAGTTTTTGCTTCATGTGTTTTGCTGCCGTACTTGTATTTCTCTAACTTTTGTGAGTAACACTCTGAACTACGAGACTTTGTAAAGTAAAAGATTAGTCCAACATATTTCTGGACTTTCACAAGTTTTCCAGACTTGGTTTTAGTATATGTATCATGTGATTTCCTGTATTTAGATATTCTTATTA
This sequence comes from Orchesellides sinensis, assembly GCA_027744375.1. Taxonomy (NCBI): domain Eukaryota; kingdom Metazoa; phylum Arthropoda; class Collembola; order Entomobryomorpha; family Orchesellidae; genus Orchesellides; species Orchesellides sinensis. Next base: position 29,094 of record JAHZNG010004524.1, read on the forward strand.
CAATAACCGGTTTATATATCATTTCTATTTGTAAATAATCTTATCACAATGTGGCTCCCTTCCCAGTATACCATACACTAATATTATGTACACATCCCAACAAAGGGACGAAACATTTTTACAGTTTTTGTTGAGACTTTTCATGAAAATAGTTTCCTTTTAATTTTTTATATATTGTAACCAGATTTAATGAGTATTATAGGAAATTCATTGGAATATCTTGAAAGAAATTTTTTTTGAGTTCGGTAGACCACGAACATATTCCTTTTACTCTGGAATTTAAAATTTTTGGTTGCTACATTAGGACTAAAGTCAACAAAAATTAACGCGTTAACACCACCGAGATTCAAACCTGAAAACGTGTGTTCAAAGATTTGACTTTGGGTTTAGGAACCGATGTCGGCGACATTACTTTTCCAAGGATAACTTGTCGGTGGCAGTATGTCGGTGGTAATAATATGTAGGTGGGATAAAATGTCGGTGGGCTAATATATCGGTGATGTCAAGTTGTAGGTGCTTGATAATGTGGGTAAAATAATTTAGATTTGAAAATAAGTATATTTATTTACAAACTTTTTAATCAGTCAATGAAAATTTTACAGAACTTGTTTTCACTTTCGAATTATTTATTTAGTCGGGGACTTTTTCTAGTAGGCAATGCTTCAGTCCTTCCATGACCTTTTCAACGTCCTCTTCCACGTCCTCTTCCACGTTTCACGGTAGCGGAACTAAACTGTAGAGGAAAACCTTCAGTTATTACTCGAGTAGGCTGGTCCTCCACAAAACCGTTTATATTATTATCTTGATAAGACATTCTAGCGTGCTTTGACGTTGTTGCTTGTTCCTGATCGGTAGTTTTTTCGTCGTCATCCTCGTTTTTATGTGGATTAGGAGAAATTGGCACACCAGAATTTCCTGTTTTTGCCTGAACTTCCTACGATTTGTCATATCATTACCTATTCCTTAAAAAAATTCCTCTAGCTTATCTATGCAACACTAAATTTCTTACTCGTCTATCTAAAAGTTTTTGTGATTTTTTTGGACCTGGGTGTTTCACATGCAACCCCTTGGGCAAATTAAAGCTGGGTTGCTTCACGATCACCTTTAATGAAATCAATCAATTTGTAGATTTGCAAATAACTTTGTTCAATAGTAACGAATAAATCCTACGAACAAATGAATACATGGATATGGATCTTACGAACAAATTATAATCTATATGTATATGCAAATGACATTTGAATGAATTTATGCATAAA
>JAHZNG010004525.1:0-21191 GCA_027744375.1 Orchesellides sinensis
GTTTTGTTTTAAAGGCTAAATGAAAACAATTGTTTTGTTCTAAGGAGCTTTTGTTTTGCCAAAACTTCAAAACAAAATGGCAAAACAAAACAAATGAAATATTTTGAAATATTTTATATTAAAACATGGCCATTACTACTGAAAACCACCACCACGGAAGCTTTTTCAAGCTATCATCACTATTATATCACACATTCTTTGTAGACAACGGTGGTGGTTATAAAGTGCGTAATCACAAATGATGATAGCAAAGGTTGCTAAATGGGAATAGGAATACAAAGTATGTATTAAGTCGTTTTATCAAGTGTGAGCAATAGCAAAACCAAGAAACCTATTGTGTTGCAAAAGTGGAATCAGTCAGTGGGTCGGTTTTTCAGAAAAACCTTGTAGGCCAAGGCGATGTCGCTTTTTTTACTGTCAAAAGACATAAACATGAAACTCAACTTGTGAGCGATAAATATAATGCTTTGGCTTCACTCTTCACTGTTTTAACTCCATTTGTATTGTTAAAGCTTGAAAGAAAAGCGTTTTAAGGTTAGCTCTTCAATATTACACTTGTCGTTCACAGTTTGACACGCTGAATGATGACGATAGTTTAAATGTAATGATGATAGATTATAGCTCAGTCATTAGTCAGTTTCGGCATCACTTCCGTTTAAAAAGATAGATGACTTGTGGCATGTCAGATGAGCTGAATAGCTAAAGCCTTTGTTGCCGAAAATACAACTGTATGCATCCCTGATGGGGATTGGGGATGGCAATAATAATAATATAAGAGTTCGGTTAACATGAGCTTTGATAAGAGATGACATTGAAAATCATTCTGTCAATTGTTATTAGCTTGATACGTTGTGGTAGTATTTTGTGGTTGTCCTCCCTCACGTGTAAAGAGGAACATGGAAGTGGCCTTTACTGATTGTATGTACATCTTTAGAAATTTGTCATGGGTAGAATGTTCTAAAGTTTGGAAAAACAATAAGATATGGTTTTGAATAAAAACATCACAAGAAGAAGGTTCTAAAATGTCTAACTTTTATAGGAAAATTGTAAGGATCCATCTTTTTAAAGTCTTACAAGTCCTTCATGGAAGGAAATATCAGGCTACCTTGGCCTGCATAGTTTGTAAAAAGGGTAACAGATACCAGAACGGAAAAACAAATGGTTATAAAATTAACATTAGATGATACCACCCGCATCTTTCCCTTCATGCCAAGCAGAGCAGTTTGAAATAAAAGGGAATCTGACTATTTTTTAGGCATATCGATGTCATCTTTTATTCTCTAGATTCGCATGTTCTTCAGATAAAATGATAATTGGTCTATGAAAAATAACAGCATTCAATAGCATCTCGCATGTGGCTGTATAAATGTGAGTTGCTCTGGCTGGTTGATTTCCCATTGTTAGACTTGATTGTTTACGCATTTACTACGTAGTGTTATCCTCGGATGAGAAAAGTACGCTATTTACTCACCATGGGCATCTGTTTCTTTGTTGATTGAGCACATCTCCTGTTTCCCCGATCCTCATTGAAAAACAAAGACGAATGCCATGCAAAACGCTATGCGTTTTTTATTGCGTAATGTTAAACAAAGTCTAAAGTCTACAAGAAGTTAAAAAACTTTGACATACATTGTTACCCCATTATAAACTGTTACTGCTCATCTCCCTCTTTCTTCATGTTGTTGCTAAAAGTTGACAAAAGTGGATGGAGGTGATGATGTCACGACTGCTCAGGAGACACTGTGACATAACAATGCGAACAAAAACCTTAAATCACACTTCGTTTCACATAGAATTTTGCTTTTTTATAAGAGTAATTTTTGCAAGTGCAAAGGCTGTTTTAAGCAGGATGAAAATAGGTCAAAAACTGTGAATGATATGCTTCGCTTCATCAACGTGGGAAACATTGATCATGATAATTTGATGATGAGCGATGATGAGTGTGGATGGCTTTGAGATGTTTGTATTTTAAAATGTGAAGATCCTAAATGGATTACACGTAGTAATTCTTGGCAAAGAAAAATATGTCGCATGCAAAGTATGCAATTTACGTACAATTATGTATAATGAATTTTTTTAATCTGCAAAATTAGTATGAAGAAGTGCGGCAATATGGCACTGAATTAAAGTATGAATGATATAATATATGATTATATTTTATTGATTGCAGAATGCGAAATGAGTGCGCTTGAGTGGTTACCCCTTGTATACCCTCCAGGCTTACTGGATCTCCGAGAGAAGGACTCAGCCTCTTTACACCACCGAAGGCTTGCAGGGGCAGGTTCAGCTAGTTTACTATCTGTCCCCTCCAACATGAGCCATCACCATCATCATCAACATGACCACAGTCCATCTGCATTTTCAGGTCTGATTGGCCCTGGAAACAGTAATGTAAAGGCTGGTGGAATGTACCATCCTGGAGGACTTTTGAGACAAATGTCTATGGCAGTGGGGGAACCAGCTCCCACGATTGGCAATGCATTTCCAAGTGGAATGTTTATGAGTGCGCTGGGTGGAGGTGGAGCGAAACACCACCATCACCACGAAGCACAATTGTCAATCAGTGCCAAGGGTTCTGTATCTTCCGCCTCATCTTCTACGTCCTCTACATCATCTCCGTCTGATTTGCTCATGCCATTTGATCTATCCCGACGTTACTCATCTCAGCAGCACCACCATAATCAGCATCAACGACATAGTGAGGACGACATTGAGGTTGCTGCTGCAAGGCTTGGGGCTAAGACTCCAAAAACTGGGGAAAGGGACCAGCCCTTGGATCTAACGATGAAACGGAAGAAACGTGTTGATGAGAATCAGAACGTTTTATCCAGTCCTGAACCTCAGCATCATTCATCGTCTCCACAGCGTCAATCACCTCCGCAGCATCACTCATCTCCACAGCATTCTCAACAAATGCCATCATCCCCTCTCCCACCTCATCATCCTTCACAACTCGAAGGCAAACCCCAACAGCAACAGCTATATAGGGGTCACCCACCATTCCCTCCACTATTGTATGGAAGGCATCCATTACCTCCAAACATGATGCATCCGCATGCAAATAATGGAACAAGGGGTCCAACTTTTCCATTTCCTCCATCAATGGGACCATCTCCAATGCTTCAACGGCAGTTCCATGACGTTGTTGGTTAGTAAAGCATTGTATAATATTTGCCAGAAAATAAATAACGTTTGAAATAATACCGATGCTTGAGAATTCAATGTATAATTCATCTTTTCCTGTAAATAGGGCGTACTAATGGAAACGGGGCAAATGGACCTGCTCAAAAGTCGAGAGATCGTTACGCATGTAAATACTGTGGTAAAGTGTTTCCACGCTCTGCAAATTTGACGAGACACTTGCGAACGCATACGGGAGAGCAACCTTACCGCTGCCGCTACTGTGAGAGGTCCTTTTCCATTTCTTCCAATTTACAACGCCATGTCCGTAACATTCACCATAAGGAGCGTCCCTTCCGGTGTCCACTGTGTGACCGAGCTTTTGGTCAGCAAACGAATCTGGACAGACATTTGAGAAAACATGATGGAAACGTTCACACCTTGCTCAACTCCAATCGCATTAATTTGGCACCTTCTACCATTCGCTCGCTCCAGCGTCATCAACAACAACAACAGCAGCAACAACAGCAACAATCGGGGTACAGAGGAGGGAAAGTGGAACCAAAGACGTCATTTGGAGAAGTGCACTCTCTTGCAGGAATTTCCACCCCACCAGGTTCCCATTCTTCTGACACAGGCTCAGATCCAGGTACAACTGAAATTCTCAAGAAAATGAAGCTGGAGGATGACAATAACAACAATGTAGATGGTGGGGAGGATGACTGTGGGGATGAGGACGATGAGGACATTGAAGTAGATGTAGAGGAGACGGATGAAGTGGACGTTGAGGAAGTTGATGAGGACGAGGAGGATGATGAAGTAGAGAATAGTAGCAGTATCAGTAGTAATGGGGGCGATGGGGATGTGGAAGAGATGGGGCATGATCTTACGACAAGGAACAACACAAGAAGAAGACGGCAAAGAGAGCCTTGTATTTCTCCTACATCCTCTTCCTCTCTTTCCAAGCGAAGCATTCGCAGCAGTAGTTCTATATCTTCCCCTGAAAATTCTCATGCTTCGGATAATGCAGCCGAGATCCAAGAGGATAACAATAATATTCCAATCATTTCTTACAATCCAAAGAAACGGGCTCGTCTGGGTACTCAACAACAGAATCCATCACCACAAAATGCCAGAAAGGTCTCAGAAGAACCAGCATCTACAGAAGAGTCCGATGACAATCAAGATCAACTTAACGTTGACTCTTGAACTTATTGATATTTTCTCATTTACCTTGAGTACCCTTACTAAATCACTGATGAGACCTTATTTTTCATATAAAAAGTTACCTGCGTGCATATCCATTAAGCTGTGTATCGCACACGTATTATAGAATTGTACATTAGTATAGTATATATGTCACATTAATATCTATGAATTTAATGAATTGTAAGGTAAACGTAAATGACCGATAGTTCAAAGAATATCTAAAGGTTTCATTCAGTGAGGTGTCTTAAAATATCATGTATTCTTAAGCTTACTAATATATGTAGTCTTAATATATAATATCTGAGAAGAAAATGTTCATATAATAAGAATATTGCTAGTTAATAAGCATTTTGTATTTTTGTACTTTCCTTGGGATACTGTTCTCTTATTTTGTACTTTGTAATAGACTAATTAATGTTAAAATAGTATTAATAAACCGACGACGGCAGGGACGTATGTAAAAGAGAATGGAATGGAAAATCATAAAAAGGTGCAAAGAATGGCTTTAAACTAAAACTGTTGGAGCTGGTAAAATATATATCAAAGAGTATGCTCGCTGTAATATGAGTGGTGGTACTACTGGCTTTTAGATAAGGAATTTACGTTGTTAAGAATCTAGTCAGTTAGAATCAGACCTCTTTTTGGTAATTAGAGAAACTTCAATGTCTGTCTTTCTACTGCTTTATGCAAGATGAAAATATTTCGGGCATATATTTTGGTTATTTAGAATATTTGTAGTTCCAACGTATTCTTGTGCTTGGTTGGCACTATATTTTTCTGAAGGTGCAAGTTTTCACAAAGTATCTTTTTGTCATTATAGTAATATATATTATTGTACTGTTAATTCATTAATTCAAGTACGCGCACTAGTTATACACCACATGCACATGTAATAGGTTAATAAATAATAATTAGGAAAATAATTTTTATGAAACAATAATAATGTTCGTGTCTCCGAAAAAATATGCGCCTGCCTCCTTTTTCTATTTTTGCATGTTTCCGAACATTTCTATAAATTCACTGTTATTGAATGCAACACCGGTTTTTATACTTGAATAAAGATCTTTTTTTCTTAACCAAATGCTTTCAGCTTACTTATTACTTGGGATTTGTACCGGGGTCTGTCTGTGACTGCTCTCCAAGGCGCAGTTTTCAACTTTTTCGAAAAATTCTTTTTGCAATGGGTTTCCAATGCAAATGGCTTGGATGAGATGAGCACTAACGGTTACATTTTATCCTTACAAACCGTTACGATTTTAAAAATTTTATACGACAGTATATGCACATGTCACATATTCTAGGGTCGTTTTTTGATCAAAATGACGATGCCGTTGTTAGATTTTTAAAAGCTGTACCGGTCAACGAGTACAGCCGTTTTTTTAAAACAGCGTGTTTTAGTCACAACTTTTGAACGGAGCCCATTCTTGACTATCTTGACAGTCTATTTTCGGCAAACGTAGTCTCTAAGCAAGTGGCAACTACTGAAAAAAATGGGCAACTAACTCTCAAAATTTACGGTTAACGACCGTTACGATTTCAAATTTTTTTAAACTTATGCAAGTGACACATGATTTAGGGTCTATTTTTTCTTAAGAAGCCAAATCTGAAATCGCAAGTCTCTATAACCTGTTTGTCGGGTTTATTATTGGTTGACGTCATACAATAAGGAATGAAACCATACCGAAAGCAATACAATTTTCAAAGTGATTCATTCACCGGCTCCAAAATTCCGTTATTTTGGAGAGCTCAGTGATGCATATACTCTTTTATTTCTGTAATATGTATCTTATATTTTGATCATTATAATAACATAATAATTATAATAGTGGCAATAGTTTATTATTAGAACATTGGTTTGTTTGTTCTCTGTTTTTGAATCGAAATTGTTTACACAGAGAAAATAACAATAATAATGGTGTATGTGTTTTCATGCTTTAGATTCAGTTTCTGGATCTGTTATATGGAAATACCTTATACATACATATTATCTTATTGATGATGATTACAATGTAATGTAACAGTAATTGTGATTATACGTCAGAGAGAAAAAAACAAATGCTTGCTTATTTAAGTCTAAAACATTGAACAGTGAGGAGACCACTGTATCTTTCTCCGTTACATCGTTTTTTCCTCGCAATTTGTTAGAAGTCTTTGTGGTTTTATCTTCTAATTAACATATAAATCTATATGAACGATCTCTTAAAAAGTCATTGACACCGTGACATTTTATTATTCTAACATTTTCGAAGTATTTCAAATGGCTACGTATGCAGAAGACACAACATCATTATTCATTTTTCCATTATGATTATTCTCCTGGTAATTTCTTAATACATTGTCCAATAGTAATGGTGATGTGATAATTAATACTACTATATTAACAATAGTACATTTTTACTATTATCATTTCTTATAAATTTAAGACTACCATAACCTGAATTTTTCTATACAGCATGACATGATGTACTTATTATTTTGCACACACATTTACTATTTAGCACTTATACCTAGATGGCATACACACTGTAACAAACATCCAATCGTAAATTTAACACCCAGAGCCAGCACAACACAAAAAGTAGATTGCATTAATATGCAATACTAAAATTAAAATCACGGCTAGAACCTATATACATTATACAATATCATAATAAAAAAGACGCGTGTGTGTGCTATTGAACATGTCCTTCTTTCACTCAGCAACATACTTTCTTCCGTCAGTACACGACCATAAATAGGTACAGGTAATTCACAAAAATGCTCGAAATGGTATATAAATTTGCGCTCATTCTTGAAAAGTCCACTTCTTCATTCGCGAATTGTCAAAAAATCAGCGGATTTTGCCTAGTCGATTTGCTACCAAAACTTAACCGTCGGTAAACTAGCAGCGCGGCGGAGTCAAGGCCTTTGTTATTAGTTAGCCCAAGGTTCCTCACACGTTTGATGATAACAACTGAAGGAGTATGGGGTTGCTTTGCTGTAGTATGCAGTTGGAATTGTTGAGTGACTGGTTGGCTAAGCTTTTGTTATCCATGGAAGATAAGGAATGAGAACGACGTTCGACAACTACCGTAGTAGTTTGCTGAGGATGATAATTACGTCTTCCTCGATTGTTTGTCCCCAATAACTCACTTCGCTTGACTTTTTCTGACCCTGCTCCTACACTGCGAAAACTGGCACAACTATTCTGCTACGATGAGCTGGAGGCATTCATGCCAGATAGGAAAGTTTGCGGGAAACCGGGGTTGTTTCCTTTGTTCAATTAAACAAATACAATAACAAACTTTTATAACAACAAACACTCACCTACACAATTTCACATAACTTCAGGAATTATCTTACATGACATATTAAAAGAAGTAATACAATTCGACTTGAACTGCTTACCTGTTGGAGTGCTTGGCTGCTGACTATGAGATTGTGAGCTTGAAGTGGAGCCAACATGGGAAGCTGCAGCTGCGGCTGCCGCAGCAGCATTTTGTCTAGCGTGTCTTGGAATGGGGGGTTGCAGATACTCACTCCGAGCTAACAGCATCACATCCAGTCGATCCTCTTTGCGATATGCCAAACACTGTCGGATAAGTTGCTGAAAAAGGAAGATTATTCATGTGAATGGGAAATTTCATTCATTTTCAGCTGCAAAAGCTAATTTCATTTATTTATTTTCACTAAATTAGTAAATACCTTCGCCTCTGGAGAAACTGTAGGCTTATTGGGAAATTGAACTTCGGTAGCTTTTAAAATGGTATTTTCTTCAAGAATCGTCGCTTGACTCTGATTGTGTCCAAAGGGCTAGAGAACAGCAAAAATTGTATCATTCTTAATGTTATCATTTAAACGAAGAAGCCCATTACAATAAAATCGTACCTTTTTCCCATATAGGCACTGGTAAAAAATTACTCCCACACTCCAAACATCAACTTTAGACGATATTTTTGGAGGTGTTTTTCCCACTACGAAGCACTCTGGAGGCAAGTACCTATTAAACCCAACGTAAACATAATTTTAGACAATACTTACTCCCAATAAAAACCTTATACATACTATTACATCGTATCAAGTTTTCTTGATATATTACCAATAGGTTCCAGCTCCTTGCGAAGTTAGATCCATACCATGTTCGGGATTGTAATTGTCTTCATCCATTACTTTACTAAGTCCAAAGTCAGTGATTTTAATCTCTCCACAAACATTTCCTTCCGTTAGTAAAATGTTCCCTGAAACCACGAAAATTTATCTAATTCTGGACCAATGTAAGTGAGGCAAAAGACAGTTATGTTTAAAAGGGTTGTAAAAATACCTGGCTTTAAGTCATAATGAATAATGGGTGGCTTGATTTCATTGAGGTATTTCAGCGCCGACACGACTTGCATGATAACAGATCTAGCTTCTCGCTCTGGGATTGTTTTATGCTGCTTCAGGTAGAAGTCAAGGTCATGACCGTCACAGTATTCAAGGACTGTACAAAATGAGTTTGCATCTATCTCGAATACGTCGTATAATTTCACTACGCGTGGATGGTCGAGCTGTTTATGGATATTATACTCCCGTAAGGCGTGCCTATGATAAAACAATCAAATACGAATAAGATCAATTCTTTGCATTTACTAATTTAAAAATAAACTATAATAATTGCAATATATCAAATTTCACTCTTACTTGATGTAGTTAGCTTTCTTGTCATCCTTCCAATCTTTGTTTAGCTGATGTACTTTACAAGCCACGTACCTTTGCTCTTTTAAATCAAATGCCTGGCAAATTACAACAATACATAATACCATTAAACAATAAATTAACACCCAGTATAACTACAAAACCTAGTAAGTTTTATAAATATCAGTCCCGTCTTGAAAAAGCTACCAACATTAATTAATCTGGAGCAGTTTTATCATCATGTATACGAATATTTAAAAATGTAACCAATAGACAGAATAAGTTGCTAACCTTGTGAACTTCGGAGAAACCCCCTTTCCCAAGCAACATTAGTAGTAGGTACCTTTCGTTTAGCACCGTATGATTATTGAACCTAGACTGATCCTCATTTAATATACGTTTTAATTCCCGAATATGCAAATTTCTTTCACGTTCCAACTTCTCCATTTCTAGTTGCAAGTCTGCATCTTCCTTTTTCAGAGCATTTTGTCTTAGCTGCGATTTTACAAGAACAATAAAAGGATTATAACAATTTATAAAGCAGAGTAAGTAATACATATGTTGCACTTAAATATTACAGCCTACCTTATAAATTTCATCAGTCTCATAGTATTCCTGCCACGTCATTTCTCTAACAGCCTCCGGCTTCGCAAATCCATCTGATGTTCCATTGACTACACCTCGACCTTTCCTCCCTTGACCTTCAGTCATTGTAGGTCTTGCGCAGATCTTCGGATGTCCTGTTTAGCTCTTCAATTTTTGTGTCGCGCTTTTCCACATCTGCAGTGGCTTGAGCCTCATTTTCCGCCAGTCTTACACCCGTTAGTTCAGTCTGTACCGCTTTATGGATTGAATTAACTACAGATACTACACTATTATTAAGAGAGTTTCCTCCCAGCAAACACGGCGCCTCCGGTTGTTCGTTTCCTTGTAAAAGGCTTACTGATGAAGAAGAAACTACAGGCAAAGGGTCATTAGGACCACCCAGACGCGCAACCTGGAATTTCCAAAAAAAAAAAATTGCATAAATACATTATTTCGTACAAGACGTGTCTTCAACACGCAAATTTTCATCATTCAGTTCTTACGTTGCGATCCGAATTAAGTGCAATATTCCTATCTAAACCGGCTGTTGAGCTACTTACATTCTGAGGACTAGCAGGGAACTAGAACAAAATAAAAACCCAATTAATTCATTGATTCTTGCATAACACGGTGCGCGACCAAACCGTATTCTATTAGATTTAGCTACTTACAATAGGCTTCACTGAGGGGTGAGGTGACGGGCTTTTGGCACCACCCATCTGGTGGCGGTTCGGACTTCCACCTGTAACTTTGGAAGAGAAATAGTCGTTTATCTTTTTGGTGGACTTAGTTGAGCCGGTGGTTCCGCTATTGTTCCCTGAGGTGGGCCCTCCTCCTCCCCCACCTCCATCGTCTGCTTTCCTCTTTCGTTTTCTCTCTGGACCAGGTACTTTGGTGACAGGCTTCTCTGGCGTTTCTGCTTCCTTATCACTATGCGATGAGCCTGCGAATCATGTACATCACACATTAGAGCACACCTATCATCACCACTCTTTTTTACCACTACCGCCATCATTGATATCATGTCATCATCACTTCAGTTTTCCCGATTCCCTTTGACTCCATTTCAAGATATACATAACATAACACCTTTCTCACTTCGCTTCATCTCATTCTTAGGTTGCTAATCCTATACGGTACATTTACCATAATCATACTATACATTTTTGCAATTATCATTGACATTTCTCATGAATACATCCTGTGTGTCCTTTGCAAAATAAAACCCATCAATCTTTTATTGGTTACTTAAATGCATCCTCTTTGTATGTACTTCAACCCTACAAAGTTTGCACACTGCGAGTTCTTAAAAAACCCAACAATATCAACATGGATGATACGCCGATGATGACGTTGCTGCTCCGTCACATAAAAATCTCATTCATTCATCTGTTTTTTGCATTCAATCATAGCTTCTTCCTCATCCCTAGCAAAAGAAGCTTATTGAACCTACATATTACGCAGCTCAATAAGTATACAAAATTCACATTGGGATGATGATAGGGCTTGTTAGGGGTGCTTTTGTTGTTAAGTACGTTATGGTGTCTGCTACGTGGCACACTACCGCTTCATACGTATCTATCTAGATGTTTACTAAATACTTCTCATTTACTGCCGAGAGCCGACAACCTTGCCTTCCCAGCAAAGTACTTAGCCCATACTTTCGTTGGACAACTCCTATAAGCATAAAATACCTAATTCAATTTATCAAAAGCACCATCCATATATTATGTTCATAGTATGTGTATATACATTTTTCTCCATTCTCCGTAACATCACTTTACTGCGTCCGTGCCGTGGTTGCTCGTGTATATCTGCAGCTTCATAATAATATGATGTTAAAGCAAAGCCACAAAACGGAATATAGACGTAAAAAATTCCTACACACTGCACTGCATTGCATACATTACATTGATAAGCATGCAAGCAAAAAAACATGTCGAGCCAGTAGTAGGTGAGTGAATGATACAGGAAGCTTAAAGAAAAGCCCCTATAATTCTCTCCTTGTCTTTTATCATTAGGCGTCATGTACGCCAGGCTACCCGTGGTAGTATATACATTCACATAGGCAAGATGCAATGCTTACACGCGTTACCAAAGAAGAAAAACCCAAGAAGACAAGAAGAGTAGTAAAGGGAAACGGGTACGATTTGATTATGCTACGAAGAAGAAAAGCGTAACAAAGAGAAAGAAGAGGCCGATGTGAGTGTAATGTGCTGTTGGCCCACTCAACTCTCTTCTGCTACATACCAGTGCACATCATCATCCTATAAAACCCGACAAAATCTACACACATCCTACCCAAAAGGATGACATTGTGCATGATCGTGTGCACAAAACCCAAAAAAGGAACTCGGGAGACTTGTGAAGTGGTATCCGTATCATCATCATGAGAAACAAGGAGAGGTTATAATAATAACATTCTCAATGCTGTTACTTTTGCCTGGTTTACTCACGCTCAAATAAAAAGTGAGAAAAACGGAGAGGCGAGCTGAAGCTCTCATATGAAAAAGACAAGTTTACACAACACATCACCCAAACAGACAGAAGAGCAGCATCAGCACCAACTTCTGCATTTCATGATATGGATATGGTGCTAATGGGATGTGATGGCAGTGGTGACCAAGAAAAGGTTCAAGAAGTGAGTATCTGCTCAGTCAAAGAGAGGAGCTAGGGTAGTATCGAGCTGGCGTATAAGATCACAGAAAAGTAAAAGACCAAAAACTTGGGCAGACTTGAGCCTTCGGCATTACTTACTTTTTTACCAGCCATGATGACTACCTACTAAAGTACGTACGTATGTAAATGTAATATGCAGTAGTAATGCATATACATAATATAATATTGGGCATGGGTACATGAGCACACAAAAACGGAACCAAGTTTTAAGTAACTAAGTATACCTCTTCGCTCTCCTACTATTGAACTATGTATACAGAAGTACAGCTGTCAGAATCAGCCATCTGACATCCGAGCCATCTCTACTTTACTTGGTTCAATCGTCAGGAGCATAACAAAAACTAGCACTTCCTTGCCTTTCATACATTTAGCCCCTCTTTCTATATCTACATATTATCATCTTGCCATTTATAAACCAAATAATTTTATAGTAATGAGCAGACAACCAAATGAACCGATTTTATGTACCTCGTAACACTTGAAATGTCCTATTGAATGCCACGATGCCTGTGGTACCTATGTAAAAGTATAACATTTTATGTGCTGTGTTGATGTGAATATATTATTCACGCCTGATGCTTGCAATTACCTATGCTATATTACTTCATTTTAATCTTTATCATATTCTCTCAAAATAACATTTTATCATGAATATATGTCACTACTTTGTTGCATGTACGCTCTTAACTCTTACTTAAGCCAGTAAATTTCCATCACAAATTACGGAATCCTGGATATCTCTGGATTTAAGGCAATCAGGAAAACTCCAGACAATGACGAATGACAATACTGAGAAACGTAGCTAATGATGTTTTGATTTGAATAATCTATATTTTATAATAAGTATTATTTAGCAACGTACCTGCACTCATGTTAGAGTCTTGATTAGAAGGATGTAGATTAATAGTAGCAGCTCCTAATTGTTGCGGTCCAGGTCCTGGACCTTGCCCCGATGAGGAGGATAAATTAGAGTTAATAACATTGCCATGCGTATGGGAGGCGGGGACTTGTGGCGGTTGACCTACGGGTAGCCCAGAGGACGGCGTCAGGCCAGGTGGGGGATGATGATGAGTAGAGTGTGGATGGAGGGGAGGTGGAGGGGGACCTGACGCTGTGGAGGTCGTCGACGAATTATTGTTGGCAGCTACCCCTAAAGAGCTGCTGTTGTTGGCGCTGAGGCAGTTGCCTAGTCTGTCCGTGATGTTACTACTACCTACAACTAAATTATTGTTAATGGATGGTCGCTCTAATGGAATGCTGGCAAACATGCCATTATTATTGGTAGTCGGGAGGACTCCTGCGGCGGGATTGGAATTACTAGTTTGACTCATCGACCCTGACGACACGTTGGCATTCATCATCACAGCGACAGCGGGATTGGAGGAGGATGCGAGTGTAGGGGTAGATGGTGGTGTCGTTGCGTTGTTACTCGATGGCATGCTATTATGATTTCCACTGTTAACCACTACCCCTCCTCCACTATTTAGCATATGATGATGAGCCAACGGCTGGTGCTGTCCTTGTGTCACCTGAACTTGAGATCCAGCTGACATCTGTAAGCAACAAGCAATCACCAAAATATGACATTACATTTTTATTCAACTAACAAATATTCTTGACCATACTTCATTATGCTACGATACAAATGTAAACAACTGTGAACATGCAAAAAATACACAGATTCTGGTCATACTAATGGATAAGTGAGGCAATGCGTCGTAAATCTCGGTGTTGGTGACGCTGGCATGACAAACATGGCTGGTCTGTTGCCATCCAACATCGTGATCATCAATGGGTACATGGTCTAGTACACTTCACTACAACATCATTCAGGAATACGGTAAAAGTAAACATATTTTATTCAGACCATCATACTTCGACCTTCACCCCTGATACGTCATCTACCGACACCATTCCAATCAAACCCCTTTACAGAACTTTAACACAATGTTTGGAAGCCCTATGGATTGGATCTGCTCATGGGCTAGTAAACATTTGCAAAACAAAGGATTCCGATGATTCTATAAATACAACACAACCACACTTAATTTATACAGCCATAATCAGATCCATTTTCCACTTCCACTAATTGAGATAACTCTTTAGGTCTTTGCAATAAGCTGACAATTTCCCTGTTCCATTTCCGATCTCTGAGATCAAACACTAATTAACACGAACAACGTACTCGATGCTCTATCATCTATACGTAAACAAGAACCAGATCAGTCTTAAACTTCTCAACAATGGAATGAAGGTATGAACACATTTTAAATGGTGGTTCAATAAAGCCCATCATGCATAGCCAAAGACTGACAGCCAATCACCAATAATGGGAAAGGTAGGTCCGAGAACAAGGCAGACATGGAAAATTACATATTTCAAAACATGTCCTCTCCGAATCACGGCTCACGTATTTCACACACCAGCACAACCATATCTATAAAACCAACACCAAATTTCCTACTACAAGGCAAGGCAAGATCCAGAATAAAAGGTTCATTTTGTTTCTTTTATGAAATGCACACTTAAGCTGCGTTGTTGCTGGCCCTGCGATCACAATAATACTGCTGATAATTGATAACAACGAGAGATGAAGACGAGGCGAGGTAAGAAAAAGCAGAACAAAGCAAAATCAAACAAGAAAAAAATCTACATGGACAAGTCCAAGTTTTTGGTTGTTGTGGTGGTTTGGAGGATGTTATGGATATATGTATGTATTTGTGTGTGCGTGAGCACATTAAAGTTATAGGCACCTTATACACTCCTCTTCTACTGTGTCCTATTCTCCTATTCCTTTAAAGAAATGAAACCTCTCCTGATATCTTCCTTTTTCTTCTTAGGTGTCATGTCCAAAAAGGTACAATAAGTAGAATAGGATGGAGGAAGGTATACAACAATATTCCAAATTTAACTTGAAAATACTCCATTCTCCATCCAAAATTCTTCCTCTCGGAAAACAACTACAGAGGAACCAGGTTTTAAGCAGTAAGACAAGGCTCTCTCAACTTCTCTTGAGGATGCAATGGCACACGCAAAGCTGAATGAGCAAAGGTAAGAAAGGAGACAAGGAAATGTTTAAACTTTTACTCATTCCCTATTTTTTTCTGGTCACCATCGCTAAAGGAGCACACACCACAACACGAAAAAAAACCGAACTAACTGAAACTTGTTCCATTAATGCAATGTTTATATACAGTGTACCTTTTTAGGGTAAAGCTAAATTTTATAAATGCAGTAATCTCCGACTCTACGAGGTATGAAATGAAATGAAGTAGCTAAGTAGCAGAAAGATATGAATGTGTTGTGGAAATGGAAGTTGTTCAAATGGAAGTGGACACACAACAGACGTACGTGTAGACATGATACAGTGTTTTTATATGTTTTCAGGCCTGTTCCCTTCCATTTTTTCTGATTCCAAAGGCCAACTTGGTGAGTATGAAAGGGAAAGACGAAAAGAGAGGCTCAACTCTTAGACTGAACTTATAACCAACCAGCTAAAAAGCGATGCAACAACATCACATCATCATGATCATCATCATCGCCATCGCATACACAACAACTTTGAACATCATCATATGCTTACGTAGACATCCGAAAAATCTCACGAATCACTATGATCAGCACCACCGTCACCACCAACCACCAGCACTTCTTGCTGTCTGCGGTCCAACTAAAGCATAACATAATCTGCCAGTGAGGGAAATGAAGAAAGAGAAGAAGAAGAGTGGGCCAAAGTCAGTCAGCTCAGCACCATATCACTTTTGTGCTGTTGGACTTAAGTACACATAAGTAAGTAGCAAGCCAAGACAGACTGAAACAAGAAGAAAGGTTCCTGCTGCTTTCTGGAGCTACCTACTAAAAACTTAACCGAGAAGCCAATCTCTCTATTCTCTATGCTCGTTCAAACAGAGTACATAAGGAAATGTATGAATTCTCCATAATATCCCCAAGTTCGCTTCTTCGACTCCAGACCAGTCCAGTTACAAGTTCACCGAGAGTCAAACAAAAAAGGAAAGAGAGAGAGAGGAACAGACTGAGCCGAGAGAGACCAACAAAACGATAATACCTACTTTTCCTATAAAAAGAAACAACCAACTCCTATCCATTTATTTAATAAAATATGTACGCATACAAAATCTCAATTCTTTAGCGTTATACATATGCCCTTTCCTTACTCCTCATTCTACTTTTTCCCATTCTCTTGAACTAGCTCTTACACACACCACAATACAACACCAATCCGAGGACTAGAGCAGAAAGGGAGAAGAAGAGAGAGGAAGAGGACCTGGAAAAAGTGGAACTAGTTATACGATGAAGGAAACGAAATGAACGAACGGCCATGCATGCTTGCATTTACAGCTCGAAAAAATAGCTGAAGACGAGTTAGCATTTATGTATAGAAGAAGACGAGTGCAGTGGCAAGACTGCCACGTCAATGCGATCTACAGGGACACGGGCACGACAACAAGAAGGCACACATTCATACATACATAGATGGAAAAAGGTATTCCTGGAAAGTTTCCGATAAGCCGTATTTTCTTACTGAGGACTAGAATAGCTAAATAGCATTCAATTCGCATACATATCCGATGGTTACACACATATGAGGAGACTCGTCAATATCCTCCATCATCCGTATCGTCATTCTATTTTATCCTACTTCTTTTACAGGATACTGGATGACTGGATACCCTTACTTTTATATGCGCATCCTACAAGTAACAAGTACAAATGAATGTACTTTATGTGTACTTTAATACGGTGTATGCTCTATAAAAAGTACCAGACAGGCATAAAATGGAATCCAAGTAGCTGGAATTGGAATATAGAGCTTCTTGCGTGTGCTCTAATATACATATATGGCTATATATAATATATACAGCCTCTCTATTTCATTCTCTTTGAAAATAATGTTTCTTTACGGAAAAGATTTCTACTTCCAAAGAATTCGGATCGGGTGTTCGCGGTGGTGGTATGGTGTCACCATTTGCATTGCCCATGCACTGCATTATTTCCCAGTAGTAGTGCACAACGGAACAGGCAGTGCACTGCATATATACTTTTGGACAAGGTTGAAAGGTGGGTGAGATCACAGATTACAGCGGATTGCGGAGAACAATGCATTTATTTATAAACTTTCGTTACGGTACCAAGAATGTTTTAACAACCGGAAGGAAAGTACTTGGTGAAGGTGGAGAAGGACTATGTTGCTGGAGCTGGGCAAACTACGTTAAGAGATAGATGCATTAAAAAATGCCAATACATAAACAGAATACAGAGTTGGGCTTGGAGAAGATTTAGATTCTTTAAAACAATATGCCAAACGTATTGTCAGCGTCATTTGTATTTTACATTCTTAATATATTATGTATTATGTTTATGTATCAAATTTACGGATACTATAGTTAGATTTCGACCATAAAACAAAATATAGCTTTACTTAAATACGCTCATGTGCGTAGATTAGCTACGAGTTGAGATATGCAACATTTCCTCGGTGCAAGTCAACAAGGGCACGAGCAGAGTACATTAAACTGGCAGAGTGAAAGTAACAGGCCCCTCCAAAGTTGCAAACAAACATTTTCTTTTTTCCTCATACTGGTTCTGCCATCTACACCTTCTCCACAGGATAAATAAGCCAAAAAAAGAGGAACTGGAACTACTCACCAACATAAACGGGCATCACATGAATCGCAAGTTCCGTGTTTTACTTTTACTGAATACTGCTGAATACTGAATACTAAATATTGAAATTTGAAAAACATCTTGACATAAAAGTCTGCTTTTTATTTATTTTTAAATGAAAACTACGAGAAGGAATTTTGAATAAAAAGCCCTATCCATCAATATTTCAGAAGTAAAATTCTTTACACCAATTGCATTCAAATGACAACCACTAAGTTGCACTATGAACGCCATCATTGTACTTCATTCACAGTTACCAAGCAAGCCTATAAGCTTTTCACTTGTTCTGAACTGGACTTTCCATCTCCATCGTATGAAAGTATGATTGCGAAAAGGAATTGGTGAAAGTTTATCACTTATCCGACAGACGGAAATGCTGGAACGCATCTCTGAATACCAACTATACATGACGCATAAAAATGAATTCTGGCAGACAATTTTGGCAAAAACAAAAAATGACAGTGACAAAAAATGAAGCCTAAGGCATTCGGGAAATGAACCGGTGTCTGTCCCGTATTTGGTAATTAGCTCTTTGCATAACCTGACTTTGACTTTTAACAGGACAATAAAAAATTCATATAAATAACTATCTATGTACTTTACTCTGAGCGTCACCGATTGAAATCTGCAAATAACGCGGTCCCAATAATAAAAAAATGCCATTTGCGTCCTGCACTAAGTGCCATCATCTTTGTTTTTGACACCAAGATAGATAATTAGAAAAATGATAGAGTAATGAAGGAACATTCTGATGTTTACAAAATATGATACTGACAACTTAAGACAGCTTTGCCCAAATCGAACTATTTTCGCTTATACAAAAACTACAATGCAATGACAAAGTCCTTAATGATTTTCAATTCGGCAGGTTGAGTGAATGACAAGAATTAGAAGGATCCCGTCAAAACACTACGCCTATTAAGCAGTCATGTTATGTACACACACGTCACAAGTAGAGAGTAGAGTGAGTTGTTAAACTATCCTGGAACTAGAAGTGGTGAACAGGTGAAAGTAATAGAAAGCAAAGGCTAAAGACCCATCTAGATCTGATGAAGTTGCTCTCGCGTGGTTTACATTACTCTTTCTAAAAGAAAATTTTCCTTTAGCCATGATTTTGACCCCATATACACGGTCAACGGTATACATTCTACATTCCAGGTAGCATATTGAAGGTTCATTTGGAAAGTTTTAATTCAATTTTATCTTAAACCTTTCCCCAGCAAATACCCCACGTGTTTCACATTTACACGCACATTATGAACCTGTAGAAACCTTCCCATTCCCAACGTGGAAAATTTACAGTTATTTAACAAATTACGCAAGAACGAACCTACAACTTTACTTATTTACTCCTACTCCTGGTACTAACAATCACAAAATGGCCTGTGGAAAAACTGAAACACATGGATAGCTCCACAGTTTTGTATTTTGTATTCTTCGCCATCACCTTAAAGCCCATGTTCAAGATACGAACTGGATGATATGACTATGACTGGAGATCTGGCGATGATTAATCGTTGAGTTAGTCATAGTCACATGATTATTAGTACTATGCATCCAAAGTAACAACGTTCATTAAGACTATTTTGACTATGACCCATAATTTGAGTTCATCATTATCATTTCAACCCTTTCTAACTAAACTTGAATTGAAAGGTTGATGAATTGTTGAATTGGAGAGTGCGTGCATCAGATGACAAAATGGGACCTCAAAGCCTCTAAGAAAACAATGTACTGCTGTTCTGTCATTAGCCATTAACTTCTGGACCTTAACAGTCAGAAACATGAGGTTTGTTCAAAGACGTCACACCAAAGCAAGGCGACATGCTCGAGTCAGATTTTGTAAATCATGACTATGACTAATGTCAGGTGTCCAGTACAGTTATTATAGATATTCCACTCCACCTAACTTATTGTCCTGATAATGATAATCACACACCGTGGTATATACTTCAGCTTTCCTTCAGTTTATGATTGAAGATGTAAGCTCGCTTTATTTTGTGCATTAAGGATAAACAACTAATTGAATCTTGTCCGTGTTCTAAGGCATTAAATGTCTGAAAGCCAACAAGTTGTAGCCACGATCGTAGGGATTAGAATGGAATTCCGCCTCACCCGGCCATTACTTACTAACGCCGTAAATTTGGAAGATACCAGCCACCAAGACCTTTAGTGTTAAACAATTTTGTAACAGAAACTGAAACAAATGGGAAAACTTACGTTATATCCCTAACAGGTCTAACTTTAAACAAATCTCACTAAGAAAAAACACATTAACTCTTCCTAAAACTTTCCATTCATTCGATTACTAAATGATATACCCAAACTAAACTACATAATATAATATACACCCTCCCTATAGTCCATGGAAAGAGTACAAAAACCAAAATGGGATGAAACTATCCACTTCGGACTAGACCTGGAAAACTTTACGGATGACGGAAAACGCATTGCTTCACTTGGATCTGACATCTTATTTACCTTAAAAATTAGCAACTATTGTTTCTAACAATACAGAACACCCAATCTAACCCTAAAATACTACTTAACATTCTGAATCTATTAGAGGCGCAAAGTTGAAAGTAAGATGAAATGTGTCTTCTGCGGCCATCACTTCATTTCTGACGTTTTACAATTTATTTCCTTTCTGTTCCAATTCCAATCTCCTTTCTTTCTCTTCCAACTAGATATTATGAAGACTTGACCAATGATCACATCAACCAGCCTTTTGATACGTTCAACGTCTTCAAAAAATGATTCAGACAAATGATTACGATTACATCATAACTTAAACTTAAATAAAGACACACAGCTTTTAAAGACCATGACCATCCTCCTTATCCATTGTTTGACCTTTTCTGCTTCACCGAACTCTTGTACTACTGTAATACAATCTAAGTAACATCCCAAGCATAATTAAACCCCATACCAATTATAACCATAAATTAACTTAAATAACTTACCCTATTTCCAAGCAATCGCGCTTCCAAAAGCTCTTGTTTTCTAGGATCAAGGACACTGAAGTTCTCCATTCTTGTCCGTTACAAACTAAACCTAAACACTGGGTCACCATTTACAATACGTGTCACTTACACAACCCCACGTTCAACAAACAATGACACCAACACATCCTAAATATCTTTTAACCACTACTTCTTATTGGCGACACAAAACTCCCCCTTATAAACTCAAACCCACACTACGTAACTTACATTTTCGCCCTTGTTCAAACTCGTACTACTCCAATCCAATCAGGAAAT
>JAHZNG010004526.1:0-11725 GCA_027744375.1 Orchesellides sinensis
TACTGTCCAAAGAGCTGTATTGATTATATAATAGGATTAAAGTTAAATTTAAATACAGCTTCATAGCGTGCAACAACTAATAAAATGTACAGAATTTATAATCAACAAATTTGTTTCTCATTCAAAATCAGAATAAATACTTGATGCAGATATAATTACGGACAATATTCGTGGGTTGCATAAAACAAATTGACAATTGTGACAATGACAGTACTATAATACAAAAACCGAAATGTTTAAAATCAAATTAAAATCATAAAAATCTCAAGCTTTCTTAAAAAACTGGACAGTAAAGTGAAGAAGAAAGAAGTTTTGATGTACAGTTGTGGATTGTTACGGTTGTAATACTATTTTGCGCTGCGGTTAAAGGCGCGGCAGCGGGAACCCCATGAATCGCCTCTGAATACGACGGAGGTGCCGCAGGTGGTGGGGCAGACGCTTCATACTTTGACATGTTGGCAGTTTCAATTAATGGAAAACCTGAAATTTCACAAAAAATGCTCTCTGTTAAAAATATGAACTCGCATACAACCTTCATGTTAAGAGTTACAGGGTATGTATATCATAATCATATCACACGTCTAAGTCTACGTCTGCTCTCTGTCTGTCATCTTTCACTTCCATATTTGGCACATGATGTGTTTGACCTTATCAATTAGCAAATCAAAATGAATACTTAATTTATCTCCTCTCTTTTTTAGTGACTTTCATGGTCAGAACCTCCTGAGGCTCTAAATTACTACTTTCAATATTAAATGATCAACTCTCCCTCAAAAGACTTTGTAATTGATCAAATCTTTTAAGTTAACCGTTTGTCTAGTCTAATGTAGGGTCTTTAAACATAATCATATAATGTAAAAAGCGCATAATAAATAATAAGGAAGGAATGGATAGAATAATAGCATGAGCACGACAAACACAGAAGACTCCTCTCATTAGATCATCATCTTCGGCTATTAGCTACATACAAACTGGCTATTACAAGTGGCGTGGCCAAAAGTTAATTGGCAGTGATGTGTTGATGATATACCAAAGATTGAGATGAAGCACGTTTTTCTAGTACCAAGTATTCTTTACATGGATATATGCATACATACATATATTTACATGCACTAACACCATATAGCACAATTTAGGATCTCTTGTTCTTCTGTGCAAATTGGATTATTTTTAGGAATGATATAATCACACAACCTTTTCCTTTCCACAAAATCGCATCTTTTTCTATACTGCTATTGTTTCCGATTTTAGAGCAATCAACTCCTACATTCGGCTTGTAATGCAGCTAACGATACATACACCTTCTATTAAACACCTTATTAAATGTAAGAATAAAAATGTGTTCAAAACCCTCAGGCAAAATTTTAGAAAATCTTGTTTATAAGCTTACCTTGGTCAAGGTCGACTATTCAAACTTTAAGAAATTAAGTAGCAAAACCGTTATTTTCAGCCTTTAAACTCTCTAGTTAAAAATCTCCAGTGTATATATCAAATGTGGGACGTCTAGATGCTCTTTTGATACTCCTGTTTTGCAAAACATAAAAATTCAAACTGTAGAAAATTTTACCCCTTATATTACACTGACTTATACATACTTTAACTAATACTTTTAAATGGTATTATATTAATTGAAACTTTTTGTGCTTACGCTCAGTTTAAAAAATTGTCACTTAAAATGTAGATCATTTAAAGCACTAAACTGGCATTGCATGTACACCTTGAATTTAAGTAAAATACACCTCTGACATCATCTCTGACCACTGGCCAAAGTCGTTCTGTAATTGAGATAACGAAATGAAGAATTTCTAAACAAAACTACAATAACACTCGTAGAAAAACAAGAATATTTCGGGAGCTGGGATCGATTGTGTTGCACAGCAAGTATTTTAGAAGACTCACCTTGTATTTTCTTGCCTTTTGCTTTGTGTTGATATTTACACTAAAAAACATGCATAAGCGGATATGGCACACGACGAGATGAGACTGTCGGTCGGGTTCACACAAACACAGAACAAACTACAGATGCGATATCCTTTCTTTGGTATGCATGAATTGTACGGTTTTTTTAACAAGCTCAATGCTAATGCTGCTGCTGTGTTCGAAAATCACAAAACAAGTGTGATCTTCTGCACGCTGCTACTTATATCATTCATATCATCATTGTAAAGTTGCAAGCTTGCAAATGCAAATCCGTTTTTTGTCATGCAATCTCTGGTTTGAGCAAAGCTAGCAGTTTTTTACTACAAAATCAGCACTAGCAGTAGGATTCTTTGAGAAGATTAAGATTTGAAGATGCAGGCTGCATAAACTTAATATTTCCATGGGCAAGGCAAGCAAGCTACTTTTTGCATGTAAGCGTGTGTTGACAAAAACCAAAGACACATAAAAAATTGATGGTGTGGCGTCTCTGACTTGATTTGATGGGATTTTAAATGATTAATATGAACAATATATTGTTATGTAAGGTTGGATAATAAGACGTGATAAAGTTGATTTATGCAATTTATTCCGCAAAAGTATATTATTATGATTATCCTAGGGCTGTAAATAGTACATGTATGAAAACAACTTTGGAGTAAGACATTCATGAAAACAATTATATTGCTGGAGTCGGTCGTGCATTCGCCACTCACAGAATAACATATGTACACATTTAAATTCTAATGAAGATGGACAGGTTGGAACTTGGAAGTATTAATTAACGAGTGTGTCGTGTATCATATCTCTTTCAATGCTTTTGCTGGATAGAAGTCGTGAAAGTATTTATATGTAGGTATGTATAATGGTGGGAAGGGAATTACAGAACATTTTAGATACATTTTAAAACAGTAAATTTAATTAGATTAAATATAATAGCCCTTGAGTATCCTTCACAGAAAGCTGATCAATTACTCATTTTTACACACATTCGTTATAATGGCATACATTTTGATTTTTTAGTTCGTAGACTTGTTAACCAGTCAGCTTGTTTGTCACATCACGTTTGATTTTTTAGCAAATGCATACAAACTTACGCATATTTACAATAAAAAACTGGGTTACTTTTTCTCATCTAAAAATATGTAAATATCATTCCAATGTACTTTTATTATAAACCACAAACAAGTAAGTAAAAGACCCACAAGGGAGGATTTAAAAAATTGCCCACACACCGGACGTCAACCATCACACTCACATGTCACGAAAACAATTCGATCCCACTGCTGAGAGGGGCTTTTTTGTCCATATTGTTTTTTACTCATGTCATAGTCATAATATGCAAAAATAAAAAACCCAAAGCACAGGAAGCGATGATGAGTGGATGAGTTATAAGTTTTTAGCTGCTTGTCATGCAGACGGATCGATATAAGAGGAAATGAACAGGACGCGAGAAATAATTGCTAGGTAGAGAGAAAGAGCCATTTAAATGAATAGTTTATACATATCACGCATGAAAATCAAAGGTGGTTCCATACTATAGCCCTTAATATTTTATCTCTTTTTCACTTCTCTCTCCCTCTAGTCAGTAAGGAACAGTAACGCTATGCGCTATTTAAAAAAAGAAAAGAAATCAATATGGTAATAGGTATGTGGGTTACGTCTCGATCTACTTTTTTATTGCACTTCTCCTCATCCTTACTTATTTACACCGCTACTCCTCCAAATATGACATTCATCAAGTTTATTTTGCCCATTGTCTGTTTTGATTCGTTTGTGCCTTTAACGACGCAGAGGTCCTCTTCAAATTGTACATAACTAAAACCTCTCAATCAAAACCCAGTCCTTTCTTATGTAGTTCTAGTTTTATAGAGTGTCTTAATTTTACTAACAAGGCCAGAAATAGGCCCGTGTTCACTTCACCCTTTTTGTAGTCAGTTTCTCATAACATCCTGGACTATATGGGAACCAATTTCCATATCACACCTTATCTTAAGTAGACACCGATGGTTTCCGAGATTATCTAGCTGGGCGATTGAACCTTGTGGTTTTATCTCTCCACAAAAAATGTAAATATTTAGATGGTGCAGCGGTGAATCATAATTACAGTCACGCCACACGCATTTTAAGTACAACAACTACAGACACATATAAGTATATCATGCTTTACATACATACATTATACATACAATAACAGCACATAAACGCTTGGAAGAATACATGTTTATACTAATCGCTGTTATCATCTCTATTAAATTATCATTACTAACCGCCCGTCGTCACCTCTACCTATTACATATGCAAAGCTATAATAAAACTCACTGGGAATAAACGTACTGCAACTAATTCTTGTGGGTGGGTGGATTGTAGAGTGTATTAGTATCATATCATAGTTTTTTATTAATAAAACACTTGACAAAGAGACAACACTTGGGTATTACAGGATTTACACAAGCTACACGTATAATATAAGCAATAAAAAACAAAAACCGTTCTCTCATGATTCAGATTCAGAGAGGAAGTCAGTATTGAGATGAGCGTGGCATAGGACGGACGGAAATAATATTTGCATACAGCTTTCATACGCATTTACAACTACGCATGCGTAAATCACATGAACAGGATGCCATTTCGAATGTAAAAATTGTTTAACGTTTTTAAATATTAAAATATACACATGAAAGTGATTTTTTAGAAAATCGAGGGAGTAAAAAATTAAAAAAAATTCTTAGTGAAATATTTTTGGGGTAGAGATGAGTTTCAGTTTTGTGTGAAGAGCTTAATTTAAAAAAGTGAACAAAGGAGATGAGTCTTGTAATATGACGCTACTGCACGGTTCATTTCATACGCTGCTGTGAGATCTTGAGTGAGGATATCCTGGTTTCAGTATTGCGTTGGTAAGTTTTACATCGATATGACCACCGTAAATAAAGTATTTAACGACAGGACTTGATTTCTAAAAGGTGAAAGGTGGGCTTTGGGTTATGGCGCGAAGTGTTTAACAACGCTGCTATGCAACCACCTGCGCCTGTTTTGTTTACATTTTTTAATTATTTGTTGGTAACAATTGGTAATTGGTAAACAGAATGACGCCTTGTTGAGAGTTGGTGATATTCATGAATTTTATTGAAGTGGGAATAATATAATAATTGATTTAATTTGAATTTGATCCTTCCTGTTTGCTCAACTTCTGTAGTCCTCCGTACATGTTTACGGTTTTTATTTGTAGTTTAGTTGCAGCTAGTGGAGTAGTAAGTATGGTCATCATGATAAGCTTCTTTGATAATCTTCGCTGATGATTTTATATTTAATAGATTTTATTTTTGGTTTTTATTATCCAGCTTCTGAAAATCATTTTCCCACAAAGAGGCATGGGCAAGAAGTACCCTTTGTTGCACAGGACGAAGCTTTGTATGAAACCATGGTCGTCATGGGTGAAGGAGGTGTTGAGGGGGCACGTCGCGTTCATCAGTCTCCTCTTTATCGCCATCCCTCTCATTCTGGACCTGTACATGTTTCTGATTGTGGACAGCATCCCTCCAGGCGTCATCCTTCCCATCACTACTAACACGTCGGAGTCGCCGTGCCTTGTGTCGCCCTACTGCGTGATCAATAACAAGCAGTTGTTCCTTGGCCATATGGACTTTTACGTGCACAAGCCAGTGGCTGTCATTTTTAATCAAATTTTCAACCTGGAAACGTACATGAGTGCCAACTTTGTCAGCGGGAGTCATGTCATCATATCAGTTTGTGCTGTTAGAATGGTAATGCAAGATTCTCTTCTTATGAGACGTCTGGGTGTGCTCATGTTTGAGCTAAGGAGCTTGTTGGATATGCTGGATGGTGTCATTGCCAGAGCTGTGGCAGCCAAGAGGATGGAGGTTCATGATGGCGTTGGGGGTACAAGTTCGATAGAAGTTAGACCGCTGGATGAAGACCGAGCAAATCAAAGTAGTAGTAGCGGGGATGGTGGCATGTTTAGCTTCAACATTGATATTGGTTACTTGATTGATGGAGTCTGTGATGGGATTGGGTTGATATGTTTGAGTCTCGGTTGCTTCATCTACCTTCAAAGGCAAGCCCATAGTAAATCTCAAGTTTGTTATTCCCCATTGTCGCTGGTGACAGTAGCAATGGGCAGTAGCAATACCTCCAAGAGTGCAAGATTGGACACCAAAGGGAAGACGAAAAAGGATGATGATGAAAGTGATGAAGAAGTGATAAAATCCGAACAGAATATCCAGACGAAATTCTCCTCCGCTGACCACCGACCAATTTTTAAATGTTTTAGGGATGTTCGGTTTGGAATTTCATGGATATACTTTGCAGGCCTACCTGCAGCTCTCTATTTGTTCCAAATGTTCCTCTCATCCATGTTTTGGAATAAGAATATATTGGCGTATCACGATATACTAGAGAGAAGTCCAGCGGACACCAGAGATGACCTAAGCTTTAAAAGTAATGTGATTCATTCGACAACGACGTGGCTTGTCATTTTCTTGTGGAGGCTGGTCAATCCTCTTCAAATGGCAGAGGCCTTGTTGCTCGCAATCTTTCTAGATAGAATGCAAGATTTTTTGAAAATTTTTCAGTATTCCGGCTTTTTAGTTGTTGCTGTCGTGGCAGCTCTAACTGAAGTACATCTTAATGAGCTTTTTAAATTGAGGAGAGGCTAAAAGGGGGTCAGGTTGTGTATGTATTGTCGTATTATATTAATTCTTGTGCGTGTTAAGTTATATAGTATAGTCAATAGTAAGCTCATTTATTTTGTATAAATGTTATTATTATTGTAAGAACAATATGGATCTCACGTCTTGTACTGCATTGTTTTGTTACGTACTAACCACGCACAAAATTCACAAGTATAAAAGCTAAGAAAATGAAATGTTTGCTACTTGTCATAATTTAGTTTTGACAGCTTTAAATAGTAAACTAGGCATTTGTATTTTGAAAAGTGTATTACTACTGCATGAAGTTTATAACCGAGGAAGCGTAAATATATTAAAACATGTACCTATAATTTATCATATACCACTATACACCACATAGTTATAATTTTATGTACAAATTACAATTTAATGTATACAATGTATGCCTCAAAGTTAGCTGTTTTTTAATCAGTGTGAACTACCTACAAGATACGCCATCCGATATTTCAATAAAATGAACACAGCAAATTGCTAAGTAGTTATTTTGTGATATTTTTATTTCTTAAATTTTTGTTCATGATAATAATCAATATTATTTTTTTTAAAACTGACGTGCACGAACAAAGAAATAAGTTAACCCGTCTAAACTTCAAGAAAAGACAAAGAAAAAAAGGCGAATTGCATTAATGTTAATGATAACAACAGTCTAATAAAAAATCAGCAGAAAATTGCCTCATCGTAAAACGAAGCCTTAAACACTAAATTATTCTTAAGGACGAAACATAATTTTTTTAAAAGCTAGCTTTTCTAAATGCATGCTTATCCCAAAACAATCGATACAACTTAATATTAATAACATACCTACTAATAATAACATTACTCATAACTCTAATTGATCAAGTTATACTACAACAACAAATCAAATAATGTTTTATGCTTTACTCAGTTCAACTTGCGGCGTCCAATACTTGAATGGTTTGTCCAGTTTTCTTCTATAACTGAGTACCTAACCTGTGTGACATAACAAAACTAATTCGCTGTTACTAATGAGTACTCATTCGTTTACATACAGAAATATGGGGTACACTAACAAGTAAAATCATTCTGAGACACATATATTGTAACAAATGTTTACCAACTAATTGTTTTAAAAGGACATTTGATTTTTTTTTAAATACTTCCCTATCGGTTTCATCACTATTTGGAAATGAGGGAAAAGTCAAAGTGCAAAGTTACTTCTCTTCCCTAATTGGAACTCGCTCCCCTTGTAATTAAATACGCGTAAGAAAACATTCTACAACTAAATTACATCAAATATTAGGTATTTACCATCAAAACTCTCTATTTATGAAATTTTATGTACATTTCTAAACTTAGAGCCGTGACCTGTTAGATCTATTGAAAAATAATAGAGAAGTTGTTGGTTGGTATATTTAGTAATACACTGCTGCTGGTACAAATGTCACATACACGTACACAATGTCAGCATTGCTTTTATAAAGCGTGACACTTGTATTTTCTGTGTGTGACTATCTGGTTTTAACGACGATCCCGAGAGTCAGACCTTGAGCGTCGTGGTCGTGGGGAACGGCTTCGTGACCGAGATCGGCTCCTGGAGAATCGCCTCCTCATAGCAGGTGAGCGAGAACGGCTACTTTGTAATAGAAAGAAAAAAGAATCAAGTGAGTACAATTTTTACCAAATCAGTAATACTCATGCATTTTATACTAAACAATACGAAATGAAGTTTACAATAAAATCAGGCGTTTTCAACTAGAATCAATTCCTTCGCCTCGATTGCTCAAACATGTGCGTGTTCATTTTTCATCGATGAATGCAGAAGGAATGCAGAACGAAAGGGAAGCTAAATGATGTCGAAGAAGGGTAGTCTTTAATTTATTCCCCTTTATACAAAGAGAGCAGATTTGAGAAAAGCCATTTAAAATTCGCTTTAAAAAAAGATCCCTTTTTTCTCTCACTTTCTCCCCCTTTCTCAAAATAGAGAGAGAGGGAGGATGAACGAGAGTCTTAGAAAAAATATTCGTGTCCTATCGATGACTGTATTTTTCTACCCTGAGAGTGGTGGAGGTGGTGAATGCAGTAGTGATGGAGGTGATTCTGACTGTAGTATTGGATGTGATGGTGGTAGAAGCAGCAGTTGCTCTGTAACCGTAGCAGAGGAATACCACCTTCTGAGGACCTTAAATTCTCCTTTCTTTATATTTTCTCATTACGACAATGGGAAGGATGACGACTTGATGATAACGGAGAAAGAAGAGGTGGTAGTAGGGTAGGGGCGCAGATGCCGTCGTAGCTCTATCATCTCCTCAGCAGATATACTCACCACAGTTCGTAGAAGATGAAGGGGAGGAAGAAGAAGAGCAAGTGGTAGTACTGACACGAGGAGGTAGTAGTAGAGGTTGAGTGTTGCTAGTAAACTAGTGAGCAGTGGCACAAGTAGAGGTGGCGGGATGAAATTACCACTGCACCAACATTTATCATACTGAGCGGGCTCAACAACCTTACTAACTGCCCTTGCTCTGTCATCACCATCAAGTAGTGAAGTGGTGGTAGTGGTAGCAGAAGTTGTAGTAGCGTAAGCCAACTCTTCCTCGTCTCCCCAGTCTCTACGTGATGATGAGCACTCATCATCACCACCGAGAGGGAACAGAGAAGACGAGGAGATGGCGGAAGAGGAGGAGCAGCCACAGGAGGGATCTCTCTGTGTTGTAGAAGAAGCAACAACAAGTAGGGACGGCAATATCGGAGAGAAGGTGCGAGGGATGTGCACATCAATGGATGACACTTGCATCGACCAGATGTCTTTCATGGTGATAGCGCTATTATAAAGCCATATATTTCAAGTTGCAAGATCATTTTTTTTCTAATCAACTTTTTGATTTAAAAAAAAGAATATGTGTATACGATTTGCAAGTTTTGAATCTGTTTTGTGTGCTTGTGCTACATAGTTAGTTACTGTAAAACAGATTCATGTATTGCTATTATACACCCAGATTCAAAACTTGTCCGTATTCATCCCCGAATTTTTATGTTCCTACTCAGTTGCTAAGAATATCTGTTTGTAATCTTTTACTATTTTTTTAAAGATTGCTGACTGCGTTTTAATCTTAATTATTTGATTTAAATAAGGGGGCCTGTACCTAACTCGTATGGTGATTTTAGCCTAAACTTGTTTGACAATGTCGTATACTAATTGTCTTCATATATGTTCTACTGCCAGTTTCTGTTAGATACACCTACGCTTATCGTATTTCTTTCCAAGTATAGTTCATGACCGAAAACAACTGCACCTACCAAACTTAATTTGAGAGCATATAGCAATTAATGGCGTCCTTGACAAATATCAACGCAGTTTTGCCTCAGGGTGATGCACATGACATACACCTACACACTTAATCTATCTTTTAACTCGGAAAATTTAGAAAATAAAATTGAAAAAAGTAAAAAGGATTTTTTTGAAAAACAAAACTACTAAACAGTAAAAAACGTTTTGAAATTATACGAACGGAGAGTGCTATAAATACATTACACGTCTGACAAGATACATCCGACTTCATTTTCCTCAAAGAATCAACATACCTCCTGTAATGATTTCCACGCCGAGGAGGACCCCCACCACCACCCCTGTTGCGACTCCGTCCAGTGGACATTTCGGCTCTGATTCGAACTCCACACATTCTCCTATAAAATAATAACCACCCAATGATAATTTACATACAAAACTACACATTTCCAACTAAACTCTAATATAAACAAAACATGAAAACCCATCCGGTGCTAACCATAACCTTTTTCAAAATTAAACCCTCCAACATAAATTATGATAATTTTGTTTCATAATTTTGTAAAAGTTCACCTTTACCTTTGCACTGCAAGTCCCAATCCCGGTGCCGACTCATTCTTCTCGCCGTTTTCTAACAAACCAACAAATATAAAAAACCAACATTATTTCACACCTCCGAATAATATTCATTCATACATTACTATTTCTTCACAATAATTAGTACAATTACTTACGGATAAATACAACTGAGTAAATGTTCCACAAAATAAATATTGAAGTCAGACTTGTCACTCTAGATTTCCTTCCTGAAAACCAAATCAAATACATAATGTTATCTTATGCTTTCAATCAAGTAATACTTACTAATTATGCCAACTAACTGTTTATTTATTTGTTATTTATTTTTAAAAAATTATTTACCTTTAAAAAATGCTACAAGAGTCCTTACACTGTCTGAAGGGAACAAGATTGTAAGAGACGAGGGTTTGAGAAAAATGGCCGAAAAGACGCTAAAAAGGATGTGCGAGTGTATTGCCTCCTTTTACATAAATGCACTTACTTCATTTCATCTACACTTCCTAACAATTGTTATGATGCTCTCACATCTTGTTTACTACGTGTATTCTGACTACAAGCTCCCGACTACTTTTTTTGACTGTTGTGTTATGTTGCAGTGAAAAGCCGCTATGGTTTGTAGCTGTAGATGTGTGTAGGCGATTG
This sequence comes from Orchesellides sinensis, assembly GCA_027744375.1. NCBI lineage: Eukaryota > Metazoa > Arthropoda > Collembola > Entomobryomorpha > Orchesellidae > Orchesellides > Orchesellides sinensis. The sequence continues at coordinate 11,092 of JAHZNG010004526.1, forward strand.
GTATATGGATGGGGTAGAATGTAGAGAAAGGAGTATGTATTTTTTAGCCATAGTTTTGCATGGAGGAGTAGGGAAGGAGTTTTTTAGGAGTAAAAAATAGATAATGCAGAAGAAGAGACGTGCATACCTATGGACTAAGGATGCATAATACATGGTTGTAGATTGAATAATGAGAAGAAGATGAGCATAACTGTCACCATTGTCACCTTTGCTTTGTATAGGAGTTTTGAAAGCGGATCCATGGTATAACGTAACAGTATAAAGCTATATTAAGTGGTCTGGTGAAAAAAAATGAACAAAGGCAACGCTTGCATTAGCGTCGTTTTCAGTACCTTTGTTGCTTACCATGTACGACTCGCTTATCAAGTGGGGGAAAGACGCTATGATAAATTGATTAAATGATAGAATAATTAAACAATAATTTTAGTATTGACAAAACTAAAGAATAAGACTTTATTTTATGATTGGCTAGTCTAATATTTACAATAACAATAGTCATGTTGGTATTTTATTCATGATTTCATAAGTACATACATACATAAGGTGCAATACATTCAAGGTAGTCTAAATATCATTTTAAGGATGCTAAAACAACAAATTAAGTTCTCAAAAGGGTAGTAGATTACAAATTAGG
>JAHZNG010004527.1:0-16507 GCA_027744375.1 Orchesellides sinensis
GGTATTCCGAAGGATATTGGTAAAAAATTATATTTTTTCTAAGTGGCAACAATAATTATTTTATTATGAGGGTTGCATGACGATTAGAACTATTACACTCAAGTCGCAATGGCAATTTACGAATTCTTATTTATCACCTAGCAGGGTAATTGGTAACCGCCAGCGATACCCTTGGCGTGGCAATTTTTATATATAATTTTTACGTGATTTTTACCGTGAATTTAACACAAACAACGGTTGAATTTCTGATTTACAAAAATTAAAACGCTCAATACTTTGTGTGGTGACCAAGCTGTACTGTTTGAAATGGGCTACCTTTCCGGCTTGGGTGTTTGATCTAAACGTTGTGATTAAACTATATGTAATTGGAGAGTGTTATCAAAGAACAACAACAAGTTTCAAGATATCAATATCAAGTTTCAGGGAACAACAAGTCGACATGTTTTGAAATGCTTTAAACATAGATAACGCTAATCATTTATGCTGTAAACGGGCTCGTTAAGATATAAGTATTTTTTGAAAATAATAATGAACTAGCTTATACTTTAGACAACAATTTTTGCCGATTGTATTTTGTGCATTAGATGTTTTCTAAATAATTTCAGAAATTAGTTTTTAAAAGACAGTCCTCCATCATTTCCTGCCTACGATTTAAAAAAATCCTTACAAAGTATCAAGTATCCGCTATTACATATGTTCCATCTGATTTAATGGTTGTTTAAAAACGTTTAAAAAGTTAAAAGTGATTGAAACTGCCAGAAAAACTATGTAATTTCATGCAACAACAACGACCTGAATATCCAGCGTTACCACTTTGCTGAAAAAGCCTATTTACTCTGAATAATCAGCTTGACACGTTTATGGATTTGCTTAAAATCCAGCTTTGCCACTTCAAACAAAATCTATCATGACCTGGATTTTCTGCTTTACCACGTTAATTGTTTTCATAAAAACGCTTAAAATTCAGCTTCACCATCTCATCGTATCTTTTATGTAAGCTGGATATTTCACCTTTCCACCTCTGTGACTTTTCTTGGTACGCTTATTTTTAAGCTTGCCACCGGATCAGGTTTTAAATAGGAAGGCAAATAATTTTTCCAAATGTTTTTATATAATCGAATTCTTCACTAAAACTACCCCAGAGGCAATTTTTTCTTTGAAGTGTTTTAAAAATTGACAGTTTTGCAATTTAAAAAAAAAATCCTTAGATTTTTTAAAACCTTTAGAAATAAAACTATATACATCGCGCACTTTTTGAAACATGTTCTGAAGAGCTAAACTATTGTACTTGAGGCCAAAGTTAGTTCCAGGTTGCTAAGTAATGTTCTTTAGGAAATATCTTAAACTACATTTAATTTCCAATTGTGCTCTAGTTACAGGGATCATTCAAGGAATTTATGACTTGTGTCACTGGTGTACTTGGTCTCAATGACAGTTCGAATTTATTACCTTCCATGAGCTTGTCTTTAGGGATCCACTCTAATTATTTTCCTATTTGACCGATTCAATTCAAACTTGGCACACAATCACTATCTCTTATGAAATTAATTTTCAAACCTCTAGGTCAACTAAGACCTAAATAATCGGGCGAAATGTCATAATGCTTTTCAAATAGCACGAGACAAAATTCATTATCCGCGTCAAGCATTAGCTCATGAAATTCTGTTTATCGCTTTACACGCAGTTTCTATCTGAATCTGAAGTAAATCACCATATTCATGTCATATTCATTCCCAATTCCCAAATGTCTACCACATTCTCCATTCATATGTACTTATGTGCATCACGTTAACTTATTTTACCATTTATATCCAAAAAAAAGATTTAAAACAAATCCACGCATCTTACTGCCACAACACTTCCCATCTCTATTACAAATTCATATCAAAACTAATTGCCCTCCATAAGAAATGATGAAAACCCAATTGACTTCTCATTTCATACCATAACTTACTTTTCATAACGCAAACCTACATTTTTTCATTGAATACACATAATATTGGCATATTATGCCAAAAATACCAACAAAGAGCAAAGGTACAATCATATCATCACTGTAAACTTCCTCCATCCAAAGTCCAATTGTCCAATTCCAGTTGTAATAGCGTTCATATATGCATATTACAGTGCATTTACTTATACACTCTCGCTCTAGTTTACTACGTACATGCATTATTCTGACTCTGACATGTACAGTACCTCAGCTACACTACCAACAACAACCCAACACAAAACCATAATTCCTTCCTATGTTGGACCGTAACACACGATACGGTTTCGCTGCTGTGTAAATGCACGCGAAGGTACTGTCTTTCCATGCACTTCTTTTAATACTTACACGAATATTCCATTTGTAAAAAAGAAACCTTCTCTATTTTTTCATTCTCGTCATATTCTTTTTTGTGGGTGAGTGTGTTTTTAGATGTTCAGCCATCATCATTCATTTCACACTATTTTTTAAGCACGCGTGTGTATTTTCGGTGAGCTGCCTAAAGGAAAACAGTTTAATTTAATTGTGACTTTAGTTTAAAAAAGGAATTTATAGTTGCTGCCGCCTTAACAAATTGACTGGACTACTTTTCCCTTGGATTGGATTTAAGGACAAAGCATGGGAAAGAAGAAGAGTAAGAGGAAGCCACCACCAAAGGTCAAAGCTATTGAGCCGTTGGAAACTCAGTTTAACTGTCCATTTTGTAATCACGAGAGAAGTTGTGATGTTAAAATGTGAGTTGATTCAAAATAATCATAATAATTAATTTAAGGAGGCAATGTAAGTTATATGTATGTTTTCACTGTGAAAGTGCCAAGGTTTATAACGGGGTTTATATATTGATGAGTGATGCGGGGAACGCGTAAATATATGGCTTATCTTATCTTATCTGCTAAACGCTTTTAATTTTAGTATGATTACTACAGAATAAGTTTGTGGTAACCATGCATGAACAAGTCTTTGTAAGATTTTATTTATTTTTGGGAGAAGATTGGAGTTGGATTAATGTAGTATATTAGGTAGGATGGCTGTGATTGTTTCTGTGATTTGTGTATAGAAGGATATAAAATGACGTGATTATTTTTGTTTGATTTGTTTTTAGCGCGAATCGAGTGAACAGTTTATTGTACTTTTTTGTTAACTTCAAATAGTTCCGATTGATAAGAAGGACCACACTTGTTTCTACATAATATTCTAATATCCGTATATTTCTTAAATGCTATCTGTATAAGACATTCATTGTTGCTGTGAATAAGTACTTATCTACCTACAAAAGTTGTGTTTAATTGTGGACTCTAAAAAGTCATTTACTCTTATCTTATTGCGAATACTTTTGCCAGCAGTCAACGAAGTAGAAGTAGGGCAGCATAATAAGCAGTGTATTATGAATGGCGTTTAAGTTACAACATAATTTAATTATAAAGTCTTTAAAGTATACTTTATTTAAGGTAAGGAAAAATTAGTAATGATAATTATTGTGTTTAATTAATTTTTGTGAGGTGGTATGATGCATGGTAACCTTTGGTTGGTGGTTGTCAAGGTTGCATAATTGTTTGTTTTTATATAAATATATTTTTGTTTTTTGTATGTGATATTTTGGTATTTGAAAAAATATTTTTATTAATATCTATTCTCGAACGAATTTTATTTTTAATTGTTAATAGCTTAAGTTTCTCACTGCCACCATTGAAATACAACTGTGACGAAACCACTCGTGATTTCTGACTTTGATTGATATAAGATTTACTACTAAATATTCCTTCAAAATGGGCAAATTCTATGAAACAACATCTACATTCAACTATAAGTGGGACCAGGTGGCGAAGGCGTTTTGGAATCGATATCCAAATCCGTTCAGGTATGTGAAGGGAGATTGGTCAAATTAATTTTTTAAATATGATTAATGAAAGGCTTTAAAATGGTTAATAATTTTTCTTTTATTTTTTCTAATAGCACTCACGTGCTCTCAGAAGACACACTCTTTCGAGAGGTGAGGGGAAGTCAGTTGTATTCCAGACGGCTCTTAACCAAAACCAACCGTGCACCAAGATGGGGCCAGGTATTAGTTCCGGGGGCAAGCAATGTATCAATAGTTGAGGAATCTATTGTCGACCCTGAAGAGAAAACTATTACCACATACACTCGGAACATCGGATATACTCGTATTATGGTAAATACACAGTCCAATTTAATTAAAAATTACAATTATTGTTAATCTTAAACTTGTTTGAAACCTGATGGACTACATATAATGTTTATTTTATTTTCGCTTTGACGCAGAGTGTTGTGGAGAAAGTGGTGTACACTCCTGATCCTACCAACGGAGACCAAACAATTGCACTTCGTTCTGCTTGGATTGACTCCAACATGTATGGATTCCGAAGAGCAATCGAGAGTTTTGGGATAGAGAGATTCCGAAAAAATTGTAACCAGGCTGTCCATGGTTTCAACTACGTTCTTGGAAACTTCTACCCTCCGAAGACAGCTGCTGAAATATCAGGCCAAAATGTTCAAACTGGTCCAGGCGGCCGGTTTGGTGAAACTACTGAAAAAATGAAAGAGAAAGCCCGACGAGCAGGTGAAAGAGCAAAAGAGCGAGCAGGAATCACAACTGTATATGCTGCATCTACTGGACCTGGTATTGACGAGTAAAATGACTTTGTTAAATTAATATCTTATTACTTTCCGCATAAAAAATTAAATGTTTCAATCAACGGTATGTAAAAAAATCCATTCAGCCGACTGATAATGTTACAATATTACAAATAATAAATTAGTAGTGATTTAGCACAATATGAATACATATTTACTTCATCGTGTAATTTTATATCATTACAAGTTTATATGTATTAGTGTATTAAAATCTATCACTTAAGTATCGCTACAATATTCCAACTTACTTCAGTATAAATTACTAAGACTCTAGGTAAATTTAATTGCCCTCACTGAAATTGTTTGTTTATCTCGGAGCGAATAGCTTAGATTCATATAATGTAGGTAAGTAGGTACTATGTATACTATACAAACTAGGAGTGTGAGTGGACGTTGTAAGGAGGAGTAGTTTAGTTATAACTAGCTGCGCCAGGTATGAATTGTTAGTTTGCAAACTATGACATTTTCCATGAAGGTTTAAGTCTTAACTGGCTATGATAATGCCATTTGTATCTGGTTTGTATAATTTGTGTCCTTTCACATAACTGTTCATAAGAATAAATTCAATGACGATGCCAAATGGTGCAATGTGCAGTTACTGTAATTTTCTTTACATTCACTAATATATTAGAATAATCCGAACGTTGGTTTCATATATCACGGGAAAAGTGCACAGTTGAGTTAATAAATTAAAGAATAAGATGATATCACTACAATAGATTAGATGATGAAGTCAACTATAAAACATGGCAATATTATGCTAAATTCAGATCTTCACATTCCAAATTACGTTTATCATTTATTTGAGACACAAATCCGTACTCTTATTATTTATTATCATATTTTGAATCACGTCGCACCGTAAACAGCAGTAAAATCGAATTTTTTCCGTCTTGACGAGATCCTCATATATTGTAGTAGAAAAGACTAGTGCACAGTTTCATAGAATACAACATTCAAGCATGTAAATATTTTATCGCAAAATTCATAATATAAATATACGAAGCTTAGTTTATAGGATCAAAACGAGGTTTCCATGTACGTATACATGTTGTAGCGATAATATTTTCTACGAGAATATACTCTAGTAAAGGTTACACTCCTAAGCGATAGTTACAAGGTCATAAATATTTTTAATTTTAACAAGACAGTGCTTGAAATATGTAGTGATTCCTTAAACTAGAGCACGATTGCATTCGCTTATTCTAGTTCTGCTGCACACCCTTATTATTACTTTTTTACAAGGACTGTAACAGAATTACCAGTCCTGCACTTCTTTGTAGTACTCGAGGATATCTTCTTGGCTTAGCAGCGCATTGTTACAAATTAACTACCTTTATATTATCATGTAAGTATATGTTGTTTAACGTACTTTTGGTTTTATAATTAATCGGCAGTACCGGGTCCAAGGCCTTTTGCTCAGGTTTACATATACCCACATGACTGACAATTTAACCACTCTTGTAAATCAGTTCTGCAGCATCATTCACCTAAAGTCACGCTTTGTAGCTTCACTCAAGTATACGTAAAACCTAATTACGTTGGATAGGCTTAACTATCATTTTGAATGTTGCGTATTTTAAATAGATTATTTAATGGATTTTCAGAAATATGCCAACCCCATATTGAACAAACTTGGACTTTGTCTTACATTTTTACAAATAATAATAATGATAATAATAATAATGATAATAATAATAATGATTAACAAGAATTAAATATATAGGTCCTAAATGAAATCAAGCGGGGTCTGTAGATCAACTTCCAGTAACTTAATCTCCTTTATACATTTTCTGACACTCTTCTTTTTATAATTCAATACATAAACTAATTTTCTAAGCGTTTAATTAAAGAGAACAATCAATTCAAATATCCACGATTAGTAAGGGATTATAACGTGTGCCATTTTGCTTTCTGCACAATTAAAATTAATTAAATTACTATCATACACAAAACAAGTTTGGTCCTTTGGATTTTATCGTTATTCATACTGATACAACTAGGGATACGCGTATAAGCTTGTTTGAAGTAGTTTACATGTAAATAAAAATAAAAATCAGTTCTATTTTCATGACATATTTGCTTTCAATGCCAATGTCAGAATAATACTATTAACAACTGATACAAATGAACCAACTTGCATGTCCTATTAATTGTTGATTGCCCTCTATCGATTCATCTTAATGACAGTAAGTAGTACTACTTAACATTACATCCACTGGCGTTTGACGTATTATTGGTTCTGTACAGATTATCTAAAAATCCAAATTGATTTTTAAGCAATTTTCCCATTGACTCATGTAACAAGACTGATGATAAAACTGTAAATTTTAAAAATCATAACATTTTAGCATTAATTTCAATAGCATTAATGTTAAAACAGAAACCAAAAGTATAATAAGAAAAAATTACTTTGAATTTATGAGAAAATAAGGCTTAAAACTGACAACATTAAATAATTATTGTGTTTAAAACAAAGTGCTAAAAATTCCTCATTTAAGAACCGTTACATCAGAATGTGCATGTAAGTTTTATAAGTGATGGACATACTATGATACCTTTAGTACAACGGTGTACAAGTGCCATAGTATTTTGGTAAATAGTTAAAATAACGACGAGAAGCAAAAGTTCTTGTAGCGTTCACTTCACTCAATGTACATTTGATGAAATTTCAGCTACTATCAGTCGGTTGTCAAGTCTTCAGGACTCAGCTTGTGAGCTTCCACTAACGCATCCCGAACGGCTAGTTGATACAAACCTCGACGACGACTTCGTACGTATTTACTCTGTAAGCGATTAAAGCAAGGAGATATGAATTTATGAATATGTTATGTTTTACTAAATCCGAATTAGGTGAAATCATTCTTAACTACAGAAACTTACATCAAAGTACTCGGTGAAAGGTAGAACCATTTTGAATCGTATGCATGACTGTGTGGTTGATTTGTACCACGAAATTTTTGCTCGTGCTTCTTCAGTATCTGTCGTCAAGATGTCGGTAATCTGCGATACAAACACCAAAATATTTTATGAATTTACGATTTTATTCTTAGATTACTACTAGTAGTAGAAATTAACTACATTTGTTTTTTATAATTCTCTTTTACATAAATAGGTATACATTTTACATAGCATATGTATATATACGTACCTTTCCAGGCCACCAAGGACATGCAGGAAGCTTTCCCCAAACTAAATCCCCCTTTCTGTATGTGCATTCGGTTTCTTTGTCTTTAAAAAAGTCCACAGACTCCGCAGTGGAAGCCATGACGTCTGAATCATTCGTATTTGAAGTAACGTTAACAGGAAATTCGTTGGGTTCAGAGTCATCCGTATCAACGCCGTTGTTTTCCAGTATGGAGGAATCCTCATTGTCAGAAATGGCAGAGATACTGTGCAATGGTAATGGTACATAAGCATTAGTATCGATCCTTTTCAAGTTAATACAGACACGTTGTGGAGCATCCAAACTGGAAGTAGTTGATGACGCAGGTACACTCCTCCTTCGAGGTGGTGGGCATACATCCTTAAAGAAGCTCGGAAAAGTCTCATGTGCGTCTGGATTTGATATAGAGTCCAGCTTGCAACTTTTGACGGAGGTTCCACTTGGACTGCTATGCCCATGATTTACAAAGTCTTGATTAAAAGATGAGTTCGAGTATGGACTTGAACTGTTGAATCCACTGACGTGATCATGACTGCTACTGCTACTTGTAAAGCCATCATTCTCTTTAAAAAGTTTACTACTCCTTCTTCGTTTCTTTTGTTTCTTCTTTTTCTTATTAATTCTCGCTAAAGGAATAAATTCATTTGGAATGGGATCAGCTAAAGAATCGCCGTTCTCTCTTGGTAACGCCACAGCAGAGTTTGGATCTTCACCAGGCATTAGCGGGGAACCAGGATTAGATCTGTCAAACCTAGCAGCATGGTCTGGTGAGACCGCATTACCGGACGGTGATAGATCAGTTGATAAAGAGCGTTTACGCCTAGCCTCCTTTTTCGCCTTTTTCATCGCTTTCCTTGCAGCCTTCATCTCTGTTGTTGAACTGCACTCCAAATGCTGCGTCACTTTAGGAGGAATCTGCACCACCATTCCATTCCCGGAGGATCCAAAAGTAATTTTTATTGTTGGAGTCTTGATTATTTCCAATGGTTTGCTAATATTTGGTTTAATACTGAAATTAGGTGGAGCGTCATTTACATTTGAGGAGCTGCTGGGACTTGCAGGACTACTACTGCCGACATACGAGCAGGAGGTGGATTCCTCTTGTAATAATGAAGGAGATGAAGGAGCCGTGTTAGGAGTGTTTTCATTATCGTGTTGATTTTCATTGTCATCATTTGTAGTTGTCACTGTCGAGTCAGTGGTTTCTGGCGGATTAGCTACTTTAAAAGTGTTTGCAGCAGCATCACTTCGACATATTGTCAGCACCGGGATCTCACATCCGTCCGTTGGACGGCGTTTGTTGAAATTGAAAATATTTTTGGTTAAATAACTCTCATCACGATATCTGACGGGGACAGTACTTTTTTGGCGTATACGGTTAGCCCATGATTTAGATTTCTTTGCAGAACCTTTAGACGACTTTGGACCAGACTCACTGCTTGTTCTACGCACAGTTGTCGTTGTCGAGTTTGGACTCGACTCTGTGGTAGGTTCGGAACTACACTCGGATGGGTTTGGACTGTGAGGGGCCATGTCATTAGATGTCTCATCTACTACTGTACTACAGCAAGCAGTGGCCTCACCTTTTGAGCTCTTTGCCTTTCTCTCATTTCTCAAATCTGTTAACTTAGTAATGCACATTTTAAGATTTAGTGCCTGTCGGCTCCTGGTGACTGGAAAATTCTTATCACAGACTCTTGATGCTGTTAAAAATGGCGTGTTCTTATTGGCTGATGTCAGACTCTCTAACGGATCTACTATTGTTCCGCTACTGGACGTTTTCATACATGATTTTCTATGATTTGTCGTCACAAGCAAAGGTGGTGAAGAAATTGCAGTACTGATATTATTACTGGTAGAGTTGCCATTTCCGCTTTTCAGTCTCTTTCTATCCCTATTATCTGACGGAGCTTTGTGCTTTCTCAATTTAGCATATGTCTCCTCACTTGACGGGATCAGGGGCTGGACTAGAGGACGCTTCCAATAGTTTTCGACAACCCTCTTGTTCCCCACACTCACATAACAAAGATCTTCAGGGGCAACAGCAGTGCAATTAGCAGTCGATTGACTATCACCCTTCAGCTTTCCATTTAAAACTGTTGTCGTTGTTGAAGCTGTTGCTGTCGTCACATTATCAGACTTTATCGGCTTCAATCGGTCCTTTTTAGCCTTTTCCGCCAAACCGTTGTCATCTTTTACTGAATCATCTTTTCCATTAGTCTCACCCTTTTCATCACATAACGTTCGGCATTTAGCACATAGCACTGGCCTTGCTCTAAGTCGTAACGACATTCTAGCATTTTTGAACCTCGCTGGAGGTTTGATAATTCGCCGCAGTGACGACTGAGATATAGGAGTGAAAGGGGATGCAGACGACCCATTGTTATTACCCTGACTATAAGTGTGTCTTTGATGCAGTGGTTGGGTTTGCAATGGGTCATTTTCAGCCTTCTCAAAAGATACAGTTCCTTGGGCGTGCTCCTTAGCAAACGAGATACCGGAAGGAATTCCTCTTCTGAAACCATGAAAAATTCATGAGTAAACTTCAAATTTCCATTTATCATCCAAAATGTATACCTCAGTTATACATTACATCCATACATGCAAACTGTCATACATTTACAATTACTTAATGACATTCATTCAATGAAAGTGTCAAATGTCAAATAGAATGCCGTTTGCAAAACCCTTCATGCATATTGTTGCAGGGACGCCTTAATACTTTTGCATGCATCCCACAACCAACAAAGCAAACCTACATTATACCGGCACCCCTCACATCGCATTCAACTAGGTTAGCCTTGTCACTGCCAACACGTTAGCAGTTCATTCATATCATACCCTGCAAATCTGTCCACGTTATCGCCATAATACATACAACACAAGTTATATTAAAAAGCTTACTCTCTGTTGAGCTGGAAGAGAACTCCCTGGTAGAGATTGTCACTGTGTATAAAGGATACCACAAGAAGACCTTCAGCTAAGTCGTCAATGGTCACAGAAATCGAAGAGTTCCGGGCCAATTGCGGACTCTCAGGGGCTAGCTTGACCCCAGAGTAGTCCTCCAATTCCATGGTTTGACCCTGAGGAGAGAGAGTAGCAGTGAAACAGATTAGAGGAGGAAAGAGGTAGAGGAAGTTATCTTCTCACCACAGCCATCATCATTGGGATACATAAAGATCTCTGGTGAGTTACTGCTACTACCACACACACCACGTCTATCACTTGTGCATAGATCTCTACTCTAAAACATTGAGACCTGCAGTGTTATTGCCGTTGTTGGATCATGGTACAAGCATACAAGTTAGTCTATGCATTTTGTGATGGAATCGTTAACAATCAACATTTCCCATAGAATAAGACAGAAAAGGTAGAGCCTCCTATTCTTTCCTTGTACAAAAGCTCACATTTGTAATGTACGTCTCACTCGTGTTTTTTATAACATTACAACACTAGAAAACAATTTTTGCTCTCCTGACTACTCTACTTCTCTCACAGTCCCTCGTACACTTTTTATGTGTGATGTTGGCGTATATGGCTGAAGACTATGGGATGTTCTCCTGCTCTTTTGGCAATGGAATAGAAGAGTTGTGTTGTGTGGCTCTTAGTACTACGGCAGATTAGTGCTGAGAGCTTTTGCTGTACACACACGGGAAATTCTTGGGTTCCACTTGAATACTAAAGTTTTACTGGCACCATGTTACATGCCCAGGAATAAAAATCAGCAGCAGAAGAGAGAGAGAGTCGAATAATGGTAAATGAGTAAAATATTTTCAACGTGGAGTTTTATGGAGTATCAGTCACAGACTGAGAGACAAACATATGAAAGACGAACAACGTAGAGGAAGAAGAAAACAATCCTTTACTTACTCTCTATATTCAACTCTCAATTGAAAAATTACGTATGGTAATATTAAATGCCATTCCAGGCTTCAAACTTAACATTTGAGAGAAGTTGAGGAAAAAACTTGCATGGTAATGTATATCTGTATGAAATGCATTACAGAATATAATATGCGCCTTAAATTTAATGGCAGTATGAAATGCTTCAAAGATGGCCGAAAAATGTTAAAGCGTTATTGGTAACTGCTTTTGAAATACAAGTATGAAAGTTGCTAGAATAAATCCTGAGAATTTAAGTGTCACGAATTGGCCATTGTTTTCTGAATGGAATGTAGTAATATGAATGATTTCTGGATTATTGATCAAATCAAATATGTAGGCAAATTATGATGTGGCGATTTGTAATTGGTTTATCGAGGAGGGTAAAGAAACCTAAGGTTAGCATGCGTTTTTATAACAAACCAACGGGCGTATGAAATTCACATGATGCTTAACTAAGTTTAACCATATTTGCTACAGTTTGAATTTCCTCAGAAATTGCCAATGTCTGATAAGGTCAAAGGTTACTTTAAATCGGAACTGTATCAGGAATTCGTAATGGTAAACGGTAGATTGAAATCGGTTAAACGTTCATTTCATAAGATTAAATGTTTTTAATGCCAGAAGTCACATAGACGAACATAATAGGCTACCTGCTTTTGGAAGTCTGTTAAAGATGATTTTGAATAGTAGTCTCAGAATTAATTGCTTTGGTCACACTTTTTATTTCCACGTTTCCGTATCCGTTTTTGCAGTCCGTATTATATTATTGCTACTACTTTAATTTAGATTAGGTTTGAATAAGTCAAAATGTATGGCTTGTATTGATATATACTTAAAAAAGAAACAGCGATTGACAACTAGCCAGTCGTAGTAAACTCTGGTTTTCAGAAAATACTCTATACTGTAACAAATTTGCATTTACACGTACGGTATAATACCAAAACTGACATTTTGTTGGAGTGGAATATATTTTTTCTTTAGTATTACTAAAATATAACATCGTCCTCCTCTTCTTCCTTCTTCAGGATTTAGTTGCGGCTAATCCATACCTACATTATTTTCTAATCCTATGTGCCATATAAGAGAAACAAACACCAACAAAATCAAGCGATCAATGCAATTTATCATATTATATTACTTTATGCATGTATATAAGTTTTTGTGAGCAAAATCGACAGCTCAGTACATTAAGTTTAGGAATGAACTGAACTAAAACCAGCTTTAGTCGGTATTGGTACAGATCAATAGAACTAATACAGGTGTGTGTCAGAAAAAGTAACAAATGCACTTTACATGACATTAAGTTATTTTTTAAATCATCGCATACATAAATATATGAGTTCATAAGGAGCTTTAGAAATTCGGTGCATAACAGGTATTTTGAATACTCCATGTTAAAATTGAGTAACTCAAAATTTGCTAAAGACGATTAGGTAATCATATTTTTCATTTCATTCCAAAGCATGAGAAATAGTCTTCCAATTTGTTCCAATGTATGTATGTACAGCGTATTTATACTGATTAATATGCATCCCAAACTAGGATAGTATGGCAGCTGATGCTATATTCTACAGCTTAATAAAACATTTTTTTTCGGATGTACATATGAACGTGAACAGGCAAAGCAAAAATGTGTACATCATATATTATGTGTATAAATGAATCTGCTGAAGTTTCTGGACAGTTGTCCAGATGTAATTTTATACCTATATATTGTTTCAGGTACAGTACAGCATAGGTACAGATTTGTGTCATTAAAATATATAGACCTGAAAATCCAGTTACAGCACCGGATCATATAATGCGCAGCCAAATTAACATAAATAATGTAGTAAAATTTAACACTATTTGGAATTTTAGGGATTAGAAATAATAGAAATATGACTGAGTTAATGCTTTTGCAAATAATATAACCATTTCCACACATTGTGGGTAATTCAAGTGAACAACAAGCTGTTTTGATGATACATTAGGCAATCTTTGAATGCACATGGGTCTTCAGGCTGAGGTGGTTGAATAGCATGTGTAATTCAATGAGAACTAAAGATAATTATAAAGCATATCCTACATTCAACATTATGGGGAAATTGAAAATTCTGATTTGATCAAGGGATTTTTATATTATCTGAATCTGAATTCCCTAGTTTCATTTTTTGCGTTTTTATTTTTCCTTATTGTCTACATTTGTACATAGAAGCGATTTCCAAATAAAACGAATACTTGTAATTGAAATTGACGTGGTAATAATAGTAACATTAGAGATGCATGTTTATATTACCAAAATGCTCTTTAGCGTCTGCATATACGCATCATATTGTAATTCCCAATAAAATTACCAACAGGGAAACGACGCGAGTCGCTGGAAAGACGCTGTTGCTTGAAAAACGCATCGCATATCGAATCAGCAGAGCCAAAAGTGCTTCTTTCCTTTTGTAGACCTCCAAGTTTTTCGTCTTCCAATGCTCCAAAGGAATAATGTATAGGTAGAGTAGTGGGTTAGCTAATGGAATCAGATAATATCATGTAGGTAGACGACGTTGGTGCGGTGTTGTGTGATGATAATATGATGATGCTCTATGCTTGACTGTGTATATCATGCGGCAGGATTTTCATTTCAAGAATATTATTCCTCTTTCTATGTTTGAACTTGAACTATATTATGATGAGTACGTACTACTAGTTCTACTATCCATAAAACAAATTTTGTCAGTATGTGATAATCCGTGAGAATATTAAAGATACGTATAGAGCATGTAAAAAATATATACTACAGACATGGTTTTCAGACATCATATTTATATTATGTACAGGCTTTTACACGCTGTCACATTTGTGTAACTGGTGAAGAATGTTTTAGTCGCACGAGTATTGAGTCACATATAACATGTTTTTAGCATACAAATATGTACATATTATCAATTTTTATTAACGTTTGCATGGGTCCTTATCTAACAACCATGGCTATTCTTTTCGTGTCGTTTTGAGACAAGTATAACTTTTTAATGCAAATCTATTGTCTGGAATCCAATACGTAAACAATGCAATATGTAATGCTTCCTTGTCACAAGTTCATACAGTTAGGCAAGAACAATTTAATTTTGTTTTGGTCACTTTGTCAACAGTACAAATATCGAGTCATCTTTGGATTTCATGTTTGTGTACGGTTGATGCGGATATAAGAATTCATCTTTTTTAGAGAACTGTAGGCGTGTTATGAAGTCAAAAATTTATAATCTCTTTATACAGGGTAAATTTAAAAGATGTTGTAATATTGCTTTTAAAGCAGCTCCGAGAAAAATCGGAGACTCTTCAGCATTAATATTAGGAATTTGGAATTTTAATATTCACCTTAGAACTAGAACTTACGAAATGAATGATAGCCATTTGCATTCAAGCAATTGAATTTCATGACAAAGTACAAATACCTACAACATTTAAGCAGAGACAAAAGTATGTATATTTTAGATCAGTCTTTCCAAGATTTTCAAAGATTTCTGTTTTGTCAGAAGAATATCCCAGATTTCTCCTTGCATTTGCCATTAAGGTAGCAGACTATGACTATGAAGGCATGTTTACCTATTTCAAGAATTGATTTGCTGGCGCAGCAGCTCAGTATTTGACATCCTCTGATGCAATCGTAGAAACAAGCTGTGTTTTTGTACTTTCTTCAAGGATAAGGTTATTTATTGTTAGTGTGTGGGACACATTAGTAATCGGTCCGTGTACATAGTATAAGACTAGTGAGACACAAAATAATGTTGCATAAAGATGTGTCCATGTATGCGGTATGAGGATTTATTCTGTTGTTTCGACATTAATATTGACTTAAGAATTCATCGTCATTACTCTGGGAGAATAAATGTGATTTCTAACGTTATTAAACAGGCTACTAAAAGATTATATTCTGTATTTTTCTTTATTTGAAGTCATAAATGAAGTAGTTGGATGCACATTATGAATCATAAATAACATGTATAATCTCAATCCTAATATTTTTCTAATTTTACGACGTGACCCTACGAAATCACTTGCAAGTGCCCTACATAAATAATAACATCAAGCCTACATGAATCAATCCAAATGGCAATTAATTTTGTTATAAATTCATATTATTGAAACATTACATTTGCTGTAAAAGAATCTTTCGCTTAAACCTTAGGCTCTACGAATTGTTTTTAAATAGTATCTGGAACAGTAATTATTCCGATGTAGTAGCAGTGATTAAGCGTAATAATTGAAGCACATTTGTTAATGGATTTCGATTGAAACGTTTCAATCCAACTTCATTAGTTGTCATTCTAATAGCTTTCTCGCCAAGCCGCAAGAAACTTTTGGGACATTATTTTCGAATCGCAATCAACGCTTCCAATGACTAAACAATTCAATTACACATTGTACATTGGATTGATGCCATAGCTTAGACGATTTGCCATTATAAATTTAAGATAAAATTCCTAGCTTCTATCTTAGCCTATCAACTTTGAAATCATTAAAAATTCAATGATACTTGTTAACTTGTTTATAGTTGTCTCCATATCAAATCTCTGGAGTTACATAACATCTTCCCGTCTTAAGTCGCTAATTCGTGGCATGTGTTAAGGTTTATATGTCGTTACCTAATACTTCTTGCGATAACTGTGTTTGTGCAACATGTTAGTAAGTCTTGCACTTGCCCTGCTGAACTACATTCTACAACTATTTTAATTAATTCTGTTTGTTTAAGTTCAGAGAGTACATAATTGCCACTCTTAAGTTAGTGATGGGAATCTGATATTAATATCAGAAAATTTTCTGATATTTCAGATCTGATACAG
>JAHZNG010004528.1:0-12873 GCA_027744375.1 Orchesellides sinensis
CCATTTTTAGAACACTTCGCAGCATGATCCCTCCCTGGGAACTTTTTTATTCGAAAGATAATCAAAGGTAATAGGCGTATGGAAAAAATTAGGGAGGGATCATTCTGCGAAGTGTTCGAAAAATGGACATAAACTTGTTCCACACTAGATGATGCTAATATAATAATGAAAGTTGTCACGAGTTCATGTCCATTTTTCGAACACTTCGCAGCATGATTCCTCGCTGACCTTTTTCCTCTTTGACGCACGCAACCTTTCTCTGCCGACCACATAAAATAACAATAAATACACATTTATAAAAATGTAACTACGGTAACAAAACAACGCCATAATCCTAACAGTTAACTACAATAGCCATCAGATTTGGGTTTGATTTTTGTTGGTAAGGATATGAACCAATCACTTGCGGTGTTGATAGGATGTGAAGACCAACTACTCGAGAGCCTTAAAACAGTGTGCAGGGGAGGAGGCTCAACCATGGAACAGAAACAGCACCACGGCACATTATTATTTTACACGATACGGATCCTCGATTATTTGCTGTGGTCCTGTGGATCCTCGGTCCTCGAATGTTTATTAAACTAAAGCGCAGCTTGAAGTTATTGGGAAAGCATAATGGTGCGCTCAAAGGGTTTTCGATTAGTCTAAAAGGTTTTAATATTAGGTTTTCTGGAAAATTTAAAAACCTCAGGACGCTCTCATAGTCAGTGCTTGACAAAACTGGCATTGCTTTGTCATGGCAAAACTTGACCAAAAGCGAAGCTGAACCTAAATCCAGGTATACATAGATCTTCAACCTTTACTTCAACAGCTTATACGTAAGGATTACTATGAGTAATGCATAGATTTTACTCAGCCATCTCTACAAAAAACTGATATCTTGTAGTGAGTAGCATATCATTCGATAGGGAATGCTCTTTACGCGGGTTACTGGCCATGAAGTAAACAAAAAGACATTTGTATTATCTGATGTGTTTTCATACGGATTCGGAGAAGCTGAAGAACCGGAAGACGTTCGTTAGTATTTACCTATGGTACCTAAATAAATACGGGAAAGAAATATGCCCAAATCGAAATGAGAATGCTCTCTTTGTAGCATGGTCTTGGTAAATATTCAGGAATAGCCTGGAGATCCAAATAGAATTAAATCCTAATATAATTCTTAGGTCCCATATGGTTACAGCCAAAACATCTCAACAATCTAATACTAAGTTACCACGCTTTTATATGATATACTACTCATTCATTATAGTTCTCAAGCCTGCTAAGGAAGATTTGTATCACAACAGATCAACTGAAGAAAGCCGAAGACTTGCCAAGTGAAATGGTGCATACATCATTTTACATTACAAGCCAATGTCGACATGATAGCATGCCTTATGGCCAGGAATTTCATCAAAAAATCCAGACATGACTTGACAATGTGAAAGCTGCATTCAATGGCAAATGCTAAGAGATCGGCTCCTAATTCCGAATTGCCGGACAAATTATGCAATCGGTTTCGATGGACTTGTTTATTTCGGAGGCCAGAATAATGTCATTTCTTTCGACTTTTTTTCCTAATACCCAGTGTTGATTCGTTTAGGAGGACTCAACTTAAAAGAAGTCGCGGAGAACTACATAGCAATATTTGCCAGACATGTAGTGCCAGAAGTAGCCCTTAGCGAAAATGGGCCACTGTCCCACAGACGTTATCCAAGTCAAACATGTTTTCATTCATTAAGCCCCTAGTTCCAGATTTCTTCAGGCATATTTAGTTTCTCTAGCTATACCGCCATGAATTAATTGATTAATAATAAATTAATAATTGATTTTTTTTCCATATTCGACGTATATTCCTATAAGCAGTGAGTAAGTCCACTCGGCTGTCCAGCGATAGGGGGCATAGCGACAATAACAAGATTGGAAAAGCTGCTAAGGTTGAAGACAAAGGAAGGAGCGGATCAAGCTGCCGAATGACGCCCTCAGCAGCCCGGCGGTGAACGCCGCCAAACAACGATTATTGAGCCAAGTTGTTCCAATTCTCTCTGGGCACAATAAACTTAACAAACACTTATTTCGAGTCCCCTGCGTGCTTTTTTTTACAGTAGTAATGAGGCTGAAACTAGCCTGAGATTTCTTGTAAGGTGCAACCGTTTCGCCTCATTACATAAGCAGATCTTCGGATCACATACGCTTAACTCGCAAGAGGTTAAAACGTTGACCCACACCCAGCTACTGTCATTACGTCAGTAGTTTGGGCAGGTTTGCCTAGACCTAGGGGAGTCGACTTCATAAAATAGGCTACAATAAACTTCAATGTAAGAATAAGGGTAATTGCTATGGGGCTATAGTGTCTTGAGCAGTTGTGCGCAGCCTGTACCTATTGCGGTCCTATGCACCACCCAGACACACATTTTGGACCTAATTGCTATTAATTACATTAAAGCGTATTAAATAGGCGTTAGCTTCAGTCTGATTTAAGTGTGTAGAAAAGATTGAAATACATGTTATGCTATCGGCAAGATAAATTACTCATATTTTGAGTTTGTATCCGTTTAGAACGTGTTAGTTGTCATTGACATATGATCTGTAACGTATGTGTGTGATCAGAATTCATTTTACACACTTAAACCAGACTTAAACTAACTAGCCATGGACAGTCTAGTCAAGTAGTTCAATATTCAATCCAGAATCAATCTAAATAGACAATATGGGCTTCTTTCCTCGTCAGTGGAGAAATAAATCAAGGTATGATAATTAATGGCATTCATACTTGTATCGCAGATTGTACAGCTGTTTACAATAAATATGCTGCTTATAAATAGCGCTGGTAATTGTAAGAACTTCCTCTGATTTCCATGTCTTGTTTGATGAGTGATTTGTCATTTACTTTTAGTGAGGATGGCTTATCATTAGTTCTTCTCCACTCATTTCCAAATAATGTAAAAAGGGTAGAGGTCAATGGGCCTAAACTGGCTTGAGCAGTGGTTTGGGTATACTATATATAGTATAATCCTTACCATCTAAACACATGCATGCATACAAAACTAACTAACACGTACTTTAAATCAAAAGTTTAATTGTGATGAAAAATTAAAATTATTCTTTGTATTTAACTAGATGCATTTTTACCAGTTATAGATTCCTATACCTTATTTAAAGAACCTTTTTGTATGCAAATTGTAACTCGCGTCTATCCCTCACCAAAATACATTAAAATTACCTTTGCAGGTAATAATTACCGGTGGCAACAGTTTTTGTGGTAACTGCTTATGATTGTTTATGATATTTGGCGTTACCACAGCCAAAACATGATTTAAGATTCGCCCATATATCATAATGCAATCACAATTAAAAATTCGCCATTAGGTATTCATAGTTCTTATAACATTCTTTATTTAGGTACTACGCTGTACTCGGAGTCTGCATCGCTTTGGCATTCATTTTTACGCTTTTGACTCTTGGAATTTTCATTGGATTTTGTGGCCGACAACCTGGCTCGGAATACTCTAATGAATGTTGCTCACGAAAGACAGGATCTTCCTTTTTGAACTGGTACATATATAAATACAAATATGTTGTGAGATAAATGTTGAAGTGAAAATAATTTTAAAGGATTTTAAAATAAAATTTATTTCAATTATTCCAGTGGCATTTTCTTCATGTTCCTCACTGGTGGAATTTTAATGGCTGTTGCTCTTGTTCACTTTATCGGAGCTGGAGCACTGACTCAAGTTCTTTGTGAGGCTGTGCATGAGGCTGACAATAGGACTGAAGATGCATTCCGCATTCCAAGATTGACAATCGATAGCCGTTATAACTATGAAGCTCCAGCATATACAGAGATTATTCGGTAAGAGAAAAGTAAACTTGTTGGATTTGCATCCAGTATCTATGATGCTGTTTACGATAATTCGTGTTTAAGGTTTTGCGTGGTTTTGCTTTATAAAGTAAAAATTGACTTAATGGTGTTATTATAGAGCATGTAAAAACGGAGCAAGTGCATACACTGCATTGCGTCTTTCTACTGTATACAATATCGATAACATTACTGCACTGGCTGATCGGTTCAAACATAAGGCAAGGCGTTTGGCTAATCAAGTCAGCCTACCGGATGACGCTACCGAAGGAATTGTTTTTCTAACGACAGAGGCCAAGCAGCAGCTGACCAAATTTTCAAGATCGAGAATCAATAAAGTCAAGTTTAATGAATTTGCTTCTCAAGTAAGATAATCCAAGAAATCCCGTTAAAACTAATAATTTTTTTAAACTTAATAAAATATAAAATAAAACGTCACTTTGGAATTAACAACGGCGCACTTTTGGTGTTTCTACAGCTGGAAGACTCAATTGTTTCATTTGACTTAAAAGAAGTAATTGACCGCTTCAATTTTACTATTGAAGACCCAGAAACCTCCAGAATGCCCAATGACGTCAGAAGTCGTCTACAGAATGAAGTTTTAATTCTGGAATCCCTCCAAGAGAAGGTGTTGACTCCAATGTTGACTGAAGTCAGGATTGCTGTGGACAGCTTAAACTTTTTGTTTGAACAGCAGAAGCAACTAGCCACAAGGGTTGAGGACGTGGCAGAAGCTGCCGAAAAAGCTCAGCAAAGTCTTCATAATTCTGGAGCTACTCAACAGGTTAATAATCTTTTATTAAAATTTTTAAGAGTCAAACAAATTTTTAGAATGTTTCTGGAGGTTTATTCTCTCTAAAGGTTCGTGAACTGGCTAGAGAATTTGAAACCGAATTCGTCCGCCATGTTGAAGACTATGCTAACTTCACATACCGTTCAGTACGGGACTCAGTAGGCCAATGTCAACCCTTGTATCAATCTTTTAACTCCACAACAACGACATTCTGCCACAAGATTGGCTCACCTCTAGGAGCATTTTGGTTCTCCCTGACGGGTCTTCT
Organism: Orchesellides sinensis; assembly: GCA_027744375.1. Classification (NCBI taxonomy): domain Eukaryota; kingdom Metazoa; phylum Arthropoda; class Collembola; order Entomobryomorpha; family Orchesellidae; genus Orchesellides; species Orchesellides sinensis. The sequence goes on from JAHZNG010004528.1 coordinate 4,903, forward strand.
CCTCCTGTTTATACCCCTCATCGTAATAGCTATTAATTTGGCAAGGCTCTACAGAAAATATCGTTATGCGGGCTATGAAAGGTATGAACTATGCTCATTACACAGTAGACTGTCGTATTAACACCAGGCAATATCTAAAAGTAGTGGCAATCATAAATTTTAGTTGGTTAATTTACAATATTCGTTATTTGTGTAGATCGTAGTTTCTTAAAGGTTTATAATAATAATAATTATCGAACGTCATATAAGAATAAATTTTTGTAAAAAGTCCTGAAAACTTGTGATTAACTACGCTCTGTAAAACTAATACCGGTGATGATAGAGTGATAATTAATATGGTAATTTTTTAAATGAAGTGAATCTGTGATGTGTGTGTTTGTTTGTATTTTTGCTGCTGCTTCTCTGCTGTGATGGTTTTTAAATATCATGGGAATATGTTTTCTTTTGTAAATCGGGAAAATTTGCAGTGAAACATATTACTCGGCCTATGGAGATGGTGATACAATTCCACTCAGCCTCAATGCCAAGTATGTTATGTTGATATTACTAATAATAAATAGTCTAGTATGTCAAAGTTTAGAATCCCTGTGTAAATAGGAAAAAATTGTATTGCTCATCGTCAGTCGTTGATTTACTAACAACTTTTTAAAAATATTGCTTATGGATTTTTCAAGAGTTACCAGATTACTAACAGTTGTGTGTGTTGTTTTTACTAATTTGTTTTACCAGTGGTGGACGACGACACAAACGCGCAAGGGAGCCGTCTAGTTCCGGTGGTGGAGGGGGTTCCCGCTTTCCTTCCAGATTTGAAGACACGTCACAAAAGTACGTTAACCACGCAGTAAATTTAACTATTAGATCTTGCATAATATTATAAAAATCATAGTCACAATACAGTGTATTTATCATTCTGGAATAAACCGACCAAATGTTAGTTAATTGATTTAGTGTACATAATAATACGCCTATCCAAAGGAAAAAAATGGGTTTATTTAGTGTGTAATTTACATATCACTTCTATCTTTTCTTGGTTTTAACTAACTAATAATTTACTCTACTTTTGACTGCCTTTTTTATTTTTTCTTCATTTTATTTCAACGTTTAACTTATAGCTCTGATGATTTTCGCTTACCATTTAATTTGGGACAGCAGCCGCAGCGTTCTTCAACTTCCTCAAACTCTCAGTCAGCGACTACGGCTGCTACTCGGTCTACTACTCGTACAAATTTACGATTTGTAGATACTGAGTTACCGCATGAGTATGAAAGATATTAACTTTTACAAAAATGCATTTTGATTTTTATTTTCATTTTGTGATTGAATAAGGAAAACAGTATTTTCCAAGCTTGCCTTTAATAAGACTGCATGCATGCATGCTTTTTATGCTGTTTGAAATTAACACAAGATTTTTACTTGCTTTCAAATTTTAATTTATTATTGTTGTTGTTATTGCATGGTCAAATCTTGTAGTATTGCAAATCGGAATGTTAAATACAGTGGGATTGGTTCTACTGCCGGAAGCATAACTTCCGATGAGGAGTCCACGCCACCACCACCGTATTCTGTGGCAATGCAAGGCAGGGCTATTGAAACGGTGCCTCTGACCTCTGCTCCAATATTTGATGAGGAATCTGCTTTAATAAACGGTGATGGGACTAGTGCTCAAGGGATTACTGATCATTTATATGAATATGAGTATGCCTTCTTAGGATTCCAAAAATAATTAATTTCAAGTGTTATGTACTGTTATTGTAGGACTGCTTCGTAAACTGTTTTGCTATTGCTTTTTGATATTAACTAAAAATGAAATTAGGTTGGTTCACATGAACTAATCATTTTGAACTAAGTTATTCACCTTTCCTCACAATGGATTGTGTCACATATTAGCAGTAGTTAAAAATTAATACATAGTGCCTTGATTTATTTACAATTTGTATGTTTAAAAATGTAACCTAATTCACGAAACTTGTAGCTTGCAGTTAATGTTATGACTTTATAATGTACTGTAAACGTGTATAACTATATGTGTTGGAAGGTGGGATAAATTATTTTTGTTAATGACAGAAAACCTTTTATTTTCATTACAGGGCATGGGGATCTCAACTAGTTTTTAACAATCATCACACACCACCCACGTCCGGAGAGTATGAGCGTCCTCCTCCATACTATTATCCTGGTCCAGCTCAGTAAATAGAATGGCTATAATAGAATGGACCAATGTAAAAATAGATTGATCATGTGTGAACCAGCCGTAACAATACGAAATTTTACGTTGAATAATTACTGTGTTGTGGGCGTAATTAAGTGATAATTTGTTAGAGGGAGATTGTAAATGTTGACGTTAAATACATTGTTATAGCGCAGCGTCATGTCAGCAGTAGCGGTGTGTCTCAAAAAGATTCTTACGTGTAAATTATATGCAGTTTACAAATGTACGCAGAGATCTGTGTTTTGTTGTTACATTTTTCTATTGTGTAGTTGTATATAATATTAAAGCTATGCTATTATATTACTTATGTATATTCTGATTAAAATATGCGTATACTAGTATCTGTATAATCGCTGCCATATTACAAATAATATAGAACCGTTGTTAGTTAAGAAATAGGGCATAGTTTTTACAGTCCGTGATATATAATCTCTACGAAATGCTATAATAGTGAGCGAAGAAAGAATGGAATAAACTACAAAATGTCAAATCAACCTTTATATACCCCGTATGAAGCTGCATGCTGTTATTGCTGTACAACCAAATTTGCTCTTTGATCCACGTCTTCATTGTTTTTCTAGCTAACTGTGCAAAACTGCTCGGAGGTATTTTAATTCTATTCCTTCGAAGTTTGTATTAGTTCGTCGAATAATGCTCCATTTTGTATTTATTACTCACAATTCGCAAATTGTAATTACTGTTAGCTAGTTTTATAGTGACTTGCCAAGGCCTTCGGCACACTTTGGCTCCATGTGCTCAGTGACGAATAATCAAAAGAAAATTGTGTGTTCACCTGTTAATAAAAGTAACAATCTCTCCATTGTTGTAACCACTGCTTTTCAAATATTCAATGCGTAATGAAGAGATGTAATTAAAAGTATGCCTATCAAATTGGAAAGTGACGAAAAAGTATGTATTTCACATTGTATGCTCATTTTTCTCTTCTAAACTTATAACTGTAATGTTGCATGCATATTTTTCAAAGGTTTGTTTATACCATTTTTGTAAGCAACTCATTCTTGTCGGTTGTAATAGGTAAAATACACTCTCACCTAAATTGTATTGATATGAAACCTTGCATTACATTGCGTGCGTTGTATACCTACTTGCCCAGTACCTACGTTTGTGCATTGTGCATCTCTATAATATTTTGATATGACTTTGTAAAACTTTCTTTTATATAATCGCAATCAAAATTTTTGTAGGAACTATATTCTAATCCTTGTGATCCGAAAAGATGTTACGTTCAAGAATTAATTTTACAAAACAGATGCTCACACGTAGTAAAAGTCACAATTAAATAAAAATTAAGTCATGTTTCTCGTGAGCAGTGAGCAGCCCACTACGTAAGTGGTCATTGTTAAATTACCGACCATTACAATTTACATATACTTACTACTATTAAGGTATCCCTTAGAATATGGACAGAATCGTCGAGACGAAAGGTGAAATTAAGTTACGCGTAATTACCCATATAAAGTTATGATAATCGTTCCTGTCGAAATTCAATGAATAAACAGTCTGTAACTGAGAAATCGATAATAAAAATTACTTGACATTGAACTTTTGAAGTCCTAAAGTCATCAATAGAACTTTACTTTGTCAAATATGCAATCTTATTTGGTTTTATATCGTACTTTTTCCATGCTTGTGTTACCTTAGTCGTAGTCTATAATATCCTCAGCAGACGCAGACACTCGAGTACTTTTGCAACATTTTACGTTTTAATTTCATGTCTTAGAAGATTTTTCATATTCGTATTGTGTAATGCCTAATTCTTGTAGCAGAGTTTGAAACTCAATGCCATTTTCATGTTTGGCCATGGTCTCGTTCATTAACGTCCCTACATTTTTGATTGACTGAATGGCTTCTGAAAAATTAAATCGTTTTAAGATTATATTTACAATATGCTTCCTATTTATACATACGTAGAGTAACTTAGTTATAAAATCTCCGAAGGACATTAGCAAATTCAGAAGAGTATTTCATTACTAGTGATTTGCTGTTGGTCTACAGTCCCATCCTGACATTTTCTCTGTATTCTTTCCAGAATAATTGGGTACATCATGACCCTTTGAAACGGCTTCATCATGAGAGATCCTATTGTTTGCAGACGATGTGCTCGCTGAGGACTGTCTCCTCCATCCGTAGCTTGCTTAAACTCAGCATCTTTGGATTCTATGAACTTTAAAATCTTTGGATCACCGTTTTCGCACACTAGCTTTTGCACCTTGGCCATACACAAGATGTAGTGACCATATACATCAAAATCATGTTCCGATGAAATGAACACTCCAGACACGTGGCATATTACGTCCTATAAAATCATATAAAATTGTAAGGTAAACTTGTTTTGACAAGCGCATATGTGTAGCCCTATAAAAACTTGATCGTAATGCGTTGTATCTAACGGCAAGTGCAGTGTCATGATCAGTTTCGAGAGACTTTTCCAGCTTCTGTTGGAACATTTTCTGAGTATAAACCAGGTCGAGGACGACAGAGTTAAAAGCAATCAGCTCTGTTTTGTCAAAGAACAATTCTGCTCTAAACGCTTCCATATATTTATCAGCCAGAAATTGAAGATCCTATGGTAAAAGACTTGTTGAGCGTTAATGGTAGATAGCATAATATTATGTATTAGTGTTTGAATGCACAAAGGCAACAAGATTTCTTGCTTAAGACATTCATGAAATCTAACCGCCCCATAAGTTTTCTCTGTATTAAGCAACTCCTTCAACGCATACTGAACCTCGCCAAGGTTTTCACCACCGTAGTCTGACTTCCGAAGGCGTCGGTAGCCTTCATTTTTACTTGAACAACAGCCCATAATTTTGATTATAACTAAATGACTTTCCGTGTTTAAATGATGTATATGTCCTACATTACACGTACTCAAAGAATTTGGAATTGTATGAGTTAAGATGTTACTTGTAAGGAAGGGGTAAAAGGTATTATCAAACGCATAGGTTTTCATGAAATTATTCCATGATTTTCCTTCAAAGAATTAGATGGAGAACACCACGGTGATGTTGTTTATGTAACAAAAGTAGAAAACTGATAAGCACTTATTTCGAAACATTGATGAGAGAATTATGATCATTCAATGTAACATGTACCTGACAGCCATCATCCTGTTGTTATAATCCCAATGCTTCATAATGATTGATGTATGATTTTGATTGTGCTTGAAAATAAATCCATGCCATTCTTTTGAATCGCATAATTTTTCACACACCAAAAATCAAATCAAGAATCCAATCCAAAGGATTTACACTCGGTTTATTAGAGTAATGAACATTATTACACGCATTTGACATGATAAACATATAAAAGCAATCCAAATTCTGAACCAAATTTGTGAATACTGTTGGGAAAGCATAGTGGCAATCTCTGAATGAGGTCACTCCGCAAAGGTACTTTCGCCCCGATTTATCTTTGCAAACCAAAGGGTTTCCTAGCTCTCGATTGCACAACTCACCACCCGAATATGTCTCTGTAGCGCAGAGATGAGCTTCATCTATTTGAATTCCAACCGTTCCATAGCGAGCAGTGCAGGCTTCCAAAGGTACCTCTTTATATTCCCATTTGTTTAGAACTTGCTCCTTGCCATCCGTTTTCCAGCCATACTCAGAAACAACTGTGGACAACATTATAAAGAACACATCTTAAATTGCTGATAAACTTTGAGGAAAGCAATTTTTCTAAGCTATATATACCTGTTCTGTCCATTCTTGGCTTGATAAGTTCAATAGGCTTGGCATCCCTCACCGCTCTAGATAACTTTAAGACAGCCAAGTTCAACTGTGGAAATTCCCCCTTAAGCTCTCCAGCCTCGGCATTTCCATTCCTCCCTCTGCTTTGCAAGCGGGAACGGTAGCTTTTGTACGTTTCTCTTGTAGCAACCCCATCCACTTCATGCTCTACTGGCCTGCCACCCACTGAAAAGTCGCCCGAGGTTACTTCCAAGTCTTTGGACGCACGCACGTCAAGTGGAACGCAAGAGGATGAACTGATAACCGTACGACTGTTGATTAGAGCTCCTCCGCATGACGTGTTGGTCTTCATGTTTTTGATCCGAATGAAAAAGCTAGCTTCATCTGGATTGCTTACTGGCTCACCGTCAATCACTTCTTTCAGCACAATATTCGCATCTTGCCCTCTGGTTCCCGTAGTTGATTGAATCCAGTCAACGTAGTGGGCAACGTTGATAAAAGTAGAAGGCCACATTCCTTTGAATTCGTTACGGCCAAAGGAGGAAATTCCGCAAAGGATTGGAGAACCATCAGGACCTTTGCAGATTGCAGGGCCCCCACTGTCACCTCGGCTATATCCTTTTAGTAATGAAATGAACATGTAAATTGCTATACTGAATTTTTATAATATTCATGCTTTAATCAATCTCCTACCTTTTCCATCACCACCAACACAAAGCAAGGAATTTGGAAAGGCTGGCAGGGGCTCCGTCTGCTGCTTCGCACTCCTTCCATGTATCCCACCTTCCCATAACTTGCCCAACATGAGGGCTCCCAAATTCACACTCTCATGCTTGCCCCAAGAATCAAAACCAGATCTTCGTGAGCCCCAGTTGAAAAAGTCATCATCATCAAAAAGGCTTCCACCTCGGCGACCACCGATGCTACCACCTCGTCTGCGACTCTCACTAAAACTGCTGCTACGTCTTTCGCCACTTCTGCCACCAAATCCTCCAATACGTCTGTCGCCAAATCCATCTCTATCACTTTCCCCGAATCCGGTCCTACTTCTTCCTCCTATTCCATCGCTACTGCTGCTGCTACTACTACTACTCGACCTGCTTGAATACGATGTCTGAGTACGACCTCCAAATGAGTCAAAGTCATCATCCTCCAAGTCCCTTCGAATACGCCCAAATCCAGAATCCCTGAAAAAATCGTCCCGGTCCCTTGACTCCCGAGACGGTCGTCCGTTATTTCTTAAAGCCTCCATAGATTTACGAATGCATTCTTCTTTTGTGTTAATATGAGCATTCATTTTAAGTAGAGTTCCAATAGGCTTCTCGTCTGATGACGTTCTTCCCCAGCCAACAATAATAGCATTTTGCCCATCCGCCCTATATCCCTTGTCTGCAATTTTTAATGCCGTCACACGTGGTGAGAAAACCAATGGGTCTCGTAGTCTCAACAGGGCTATATCGTTGTCCCTTCCGTAAGCACGAATTGTTGGGGTAAAGCCTTCATGAACCTTGATATCCCTGACGGGATACGTGTTTCGGCGGATTCTTTGATGCTCTAAGTTCTGACCTACAATTACGTCAACATCTGAAGGATGAACTGTTCTTCCGTTGAATGAGACACAGGAAGCGGCTGTAAGAATGTAGTCCTTGTTGTAGATTGTTCCACCACATTTCTCTCTGATGCCGTGTGGCGTTCTGATAAGGATTCGGACTTGGTGAGGAAATTCATTTGGACTTGCACCCAATCCACCAGCCAACATACCTTTACCAGAAATTAACCTTAATTAGTTAATTTTCTCTAAACGTTTTAAAAATGGGTTTGCGAATGCAAAGTGTGTCTCGCGCTTACTCTGATGAATGAGCAGATTTATAAATATAATTGATTATGGATTTTCATTTGCATTCACACATAAAACCTGTATCACGCGCAAATTCCATTTACCATTCTTAACAATAACCATAGACTATGTATATCATTCCTTCCTACAATCAATATTATGCAAGTTGGATGGCTTATGACTTATGCCTAATTTGTTGCTTACCTTCTTCA
>JAHZNG010004529.1:0-10236 GCA_027744375.1 Orchesellides sinensis
TTAATCAAATGCTCAAGTCAATCAAGATGGATGGATCAGACGTGAAGGGATATGCGGCATGGTCTCTTTTGGATAACTTGGAATGGGTTTCCGGATATACGTAAGTTAGCAATAAAGCTCTTTTTAGGTATAAAAAATTGTGTGATTGCTATTTTAAACAATAAACTCTAAAACAATTATTTAGAATTCGATTTGGAGTCAACTACGTCAACTTCACCGACCCAAACCTCACCCGCACACCCAAACAATCTGCCACCTACCTCAAGCAAATTTTTGCTGACAATGGTTTCGTCCCACCTCAACAATAATGAAGAAATTATTATAAATTAAAATGAATTTTAACTTTATTTGTCGTAATAAAAAATTAGTCTTCACATCTGAACATTTTCTTAGAGATACTCAATCTGATGTGTTCTGTTACCACAGGCCCTCTCACATTGTTTCTCTGAATTAAATCTATTCTTGTTCCCTTTGCAGCCCCCATACAAGAAAATGTCACATTTTTTAGCTGCTCTATCAAAGTACCATTGAGTAATAATGGCTCTGCATGGGCCCCCGTCAGGGGGCAAGACACACTCCTTAGCTGACATGTTCATTGAATGATTACCATCTAACTTCTCCTTATTCTTTTTATTCCTCTTTTGGAACCACTCCACTTGGCAGGCGTCTGTACAGTTATCCGATATATCGAACCGATTATCATTCCCTCCGCATCCTTTGTACAAAAATGGGACACATCTCTCCAGCTCATGGTTGAAAAAGAAATGTTTGATGGGTTTGGGTGGAGGGTCGGAGCACGGCGAGCCTTCGTCCACTGGTAGCATGCATACTTCTTCCAGGTAACCGGAATTTATTATTTCCCAACCTGTATCAAATATTTTTAACAACTCAGGATATACATGACAGATTAACTGTATGTCTACACTGGAGTAATTATTTATTTTGGTCACTTACATGTGAGAAATGTGCAAATAAATGTTACACAAAAGACAAGTTTCATGCTGATATACTTGCTATACTGATTTATATGTAACAACAATAAAATATTTGTACATGTAGAAAGTCAGAGATGAGCCTTACTTCAATGCATACTTGTATTAATTAGGGATGTACGTCATTTTAGTATCTTTTATATGGCTTAATCACTCACTTTAACTGCACCAATTATCTTTTAAGTATGCTCATTACCTATATCTTAACAGAGATAGAAATACTAAAACTTTTTGAGATTTTGTTCAAACTTGAAGTATTTTTATTCGTTTTAAAGTAATTTACGGAGGGACAGCGAACCGTCCGTCGTGCTACAGTTTTTCCGCCTGTCTCACATACCGAAGAAATATAAGTAAGTTTGTTGTTTTTTAAAACCCACAAGAGAACAACGATAATTCTCTGTGTTAGCTTACATAAAAAAGAAAGTTTCTTAATCTAACTAGCATAAATATAAACTAAACACTACAAAAACACAATAGATGGATTATAAATTTGCGACGAATATTTTTGCACAACAATCAGCTTTATGCATTGTACACTACACAGGAATTCTCAGTACAGGAGCAACTTTGATTATAATTATAATACCATAAAACGTATTTAAAAATTTCAATGCTATGCAGTACACTGTGTACAAAAAGTCATAAAGCCTTACTTATTTTAAGAGATACGACATGTAATAATGTAATATCAATCATAATTTACGGAGCAACCCCTGACATAGAAGACGCTAACATAATATATATATACTGCTCCTAATTGTCAAGTTATAGAGGAGGCGTCAAGTCCCCTCCACCTTGGCCCTGCTGCCCTTGATTCAGCCTTTCCCATGATGAAGAAGCAGGTGGGGGTTGAGAACTGAAGGGAGGTCGCATACGCAGATTCCCTGCTCCAGCCAGCATCTGCTGGAAGTCCATGGGATTTGGAACTCCTCCACCAGGTTGCTGAGGCATGAAGGGTAAGCCAAACATGAGGAGGTTTGGATCTAGAGGTGCCTGCATGTTTGGCAGCTGCTGTTGCATTGCTGCCATTGCTGCAGCCATAGCAGCCAAGTTTTGAGCTTGGGCTTGTTGGGATGATGGTGGTGGCTGTGATGCACCTCCCCCACTGCCCCCACGAGGATCTCTGTTAAATAATGACGGAAAGTCATTTACGCTTGAGTTCGGTAAGCTAAAAAACAAAAGATGAAAAAGAAAAGTTGCAAACAAAAAAACTATAAAGGCAAATACAAAATAAATATGGAAAGGAAAATTGCAAACCAGGATAAAAATTAAGAAAAACAAAAAAATAAAAAGCGTATGTGAACCAACCTGACAAACCTGTTATCGCTATCAAGAAACGGATTGTTTTGCTGTGGAGTTATTGTGGGCGCTCCTGTGCCCCTTCCACCACCAGAAGATCCTCCTCCGCCTCTTAACGTACGAGGATCAAATACAGGCGTACCATCAGGAATTGTAAGAGGCTGAACTCCAATGTCAGGTGCAGATGTTTCCGTAGGAGAAGCTGGAGCAGGAATGGAATTATTCCTCTTCGGGCCTAATCTCGGGTCTAACACTATGCTTGAAGGAGGCAATCCCATTCTTATCGAGCTATAGTCTATCTTAGGGACTCCTGCAACTTTGCGTAACTTCCATGGAAAGGGTCCATTATGAGCCAAAGACGCATTGATCTCTTTCGCTGGCTCAATGTCAATTTTCTTAAAAATACTGCTTGGGTTCCTTAAGTCTATATCCTTAAATGAAGGAGGTTGGCTTCTGAAATCAGTATCTCCATAGAATGGTTTGGATTCTGAGACAGGTGGGAGGGGAAGAGATGATGGGAGTACAGGAGGAGATGCAGATTGTGGCTGTGTTTGTTGACGAATTTGGTTAAGAACAGAACTGATTTTATCGCTAATTTCTGCCTTCGTGTCAACTTTCTTCTTGGACTCGTCTTCATCTTCAGATGAATACCAATTTTCTTCTGGCTCTTCAGGTTCAGACTTGTCAAGATTTTGCTGGAATTTCAAAAATACAATTAATAATTATAACATATGTCAATGTGGTGTAATAAAACATATTATTTATAACTAAATCGCAAAAAACAAGCCCAAGTTATTTACCATTTTCTTTTCATTCTTCTGCTGCTGCTTTTGTATCCTCATGAAAAGCTCTTGCTGCATCTTTGGCAGGTGATCTGGAATACTTTTATCCGATCCCTCATCACCTTTCGAAGCTTGACTAGTTGGAATAGGAGGAAGCGTCGGTGCACTTGTATTCACCGGATTAAGCTGAGCCAAAGACGCCAGCGTAGTTGGAACCATGGTTGTGTTTGGTAAATTCAATGTGGCCAGCACATTTGCAAGGGCAGGATTGTTCTGTTGATTTGGTGGTAAAAGCCCAGGGAGCATTTGAGACATGAGCACAGGGTTAAGGGGAAGCAAAGGTGGTTGCATATTTGGGAATCCGCCAGGTGGTGGTCCCTGATGCTGATGCTGGGTTCCTGGAGGTGGAACACCTGTATCCAGTGTATCTTTGTAAAACCCAGAAATTCCAGCTTCTTCCATGAGCTCCTGGAGCTTCTCTTGATCATCTCGAGTGGGCTGTTGTTGTTCCCATCTACTGTTACGATTGTTGTTGTGATTATCATTTCCTCCACCACGCCCACCGCCTCCAGGTCCTCCTCGTAGATCGTTTTGACCTCGTGGTCCGCCGTGACCATGGGCATGACCACCGTGTGGGCCACCGTGCCCGCTATGGCTACTGTGGTGCTCTCTGCGTGATGAGTGTCTATCATCATTTCGATTGTGACCGCCATGATGACGATCATGGGAGGGTGGTGGGCCACGACCATGATGTTCTTTTGAAAGCAAAGCAGTTAATTATGATTAGACAAAGCTATAGGTTTTACATCTTAAAACTACAGTAAAAATTATTTGCAGCAGGATCATCATAATTACCATTTTGGTTAATTTCAGGGAAATCTTTGTCATCGTCAAACTTTTCGCCTCTAAGCCGTGCTTCCATTTTATTTATGAGGTTTATGGCTCCTTGTCTATTCAGTCGTGGGAAATCTCCTAAGATTTCTTTGGGTGCAGTCTCAATGTGCTATAAATTCATCAGAAATGTTTCATATCAGCATATAATAAGCATTTCACTTAGTCATTCTTAAAGGGTAAGTATTTCTCCATAATTGGATCATTTCTCATTCAGACTGCTGTATTAAGTATCAATAGATAACAACGTAAAGCAAGCAAAAGGTATGCATTATGCAATAAAAGCCTTTAAATAATTTTTTAGAAATCTTCTGTCATTTTCTCATTCATTCATCTTCGAGATTCATCAACATAGCATTTTTTCATACCTTCAGGAGGACCTGTTTAGTGACATCACTCAAAGGAGAATGACTGAATTTGCAGCGATCACCAGCTTTGCATATCAGTCCAGTATGGTAGTATTTGCATGGGAAATCATTGTGAAGGTATAAGCATTTCTCTTTCTTTGCACAGCATTCCATCATCCAAAATTTGCAAAGTTCCATTTTCCTGGGAGGAACTGCATCATGAGAGAAGGAGCATTCCATGGAGGACTTCTGGCATTTACCTTGCATAAAATAAGCACATATAACATCAGACTTTGGCTCCTTCCTTTCTTCACGACCTGGTCTCTTGTTGTTTCTACTATCCATACGTCCTCTTCCTCCACCTTGACCCATACCACCTCCTTGAACTACTGGAGGAGATGCATCTCGGGGTGGACGACTACAAGAGATATGTAAAATTTAAATGAAGCATTAGTATAAATGTTATGATTTGATTAGACAATCTTCTTATCCTGTGATAAACCTAAGGGTGTATGTATATTATGTTACCTTGAATGGTGGTGGTGTATGGGACTTGCATTTACATCTCCGTCACTTTCCCTCCGCCTTTTTGCCCTGCTGACCTTTGAGTCATCACCGAATTCCTCTACAACGGGAGGAACCCATGGATTTTCTGCTGATCCAGGTGACGCGCCACGCACGAAAAGGAAAGCCTCATCTTGCTCGGACTCATTATCATCAGACGCTTTGCGCTTCTTTTTCCTGCTGGAGGAGGATGATGATGAGGAGGATGATGGAGGTGGAACAGCTTTAACCTCTTCCTCTTCATCGTCCATAATTTCCCCATCTTCCAAGTCGACATCGTCTCCATCTTCAGTATTTGACCTTGACCTAGACTTGGATCTACTCTTCGGAGGGGAAGCTGTGCCATTAGCACTTGCTGTAGACTTTTCAGATTTTTCAGACTGGACAATAGATGCTTGGGACTGCTGGGATTCATCATTGTCAACTTCAATTGGAGAAGACTGGGTACCTCCCTGTGAGGAAGATTCCATTTGGGAAGTGTCCATACTGTTATCTTCCATTGTCACATCTTCATCCGACTTTGGTACCACAGTAATACTATCTTGAGAGGACTGTGTATTCTTCTCAATGGATGACTGTGACGTAATATTGCTTAAAGTAACCGCTGATGTGTCCAACTCAGAAAAGTCTTCTTGTGAAACAATAGCTTCAGTCTGTGGGCTAACCTGAGGTGGTGGAGCCTGACCACCCCCATCAGGAGTGGACGTAATATGTTCAGGACTTTGGGGAGGGCTGTCATGCACCTTTGGAGGTTGTGATGACCCATCAGGACTCCCAATACAATGTGACTGACTCTCCGCAGGTGGGCTTTCGGGACCTTGTGGACTTGACGGGGCTTGGGGACTTGAAGGGTCTTGAGGACTAGCAGGGGTATGTTCAGGAGACGCCGCCGAATTAGTATTAACAACAACCGGCTCTTCAATCCCATCAATATCTACATCCCCCTCTTCCTCCGCAGTATCCCTCCTGGAAATATTTGTAGTAACCTCCGCCTCATTCTTCTGCTGGTGCACAGGCGACGCCGCTGACGTCATCACTGCCGGAGTTTGCACCAGAGTTTCAGTAGTAGTTGTACTAACCTCATGATTCGCATTACTATCACCCCCCTGATCATCCATCTGTTCCATGTCAACATCATCATCCCCATGCAACGGCTTGCTCGTCACAGCCACCGCTTCCGGCATGTAGCATTCACTAGACGCCACACCATCTTCATCGTCCTCCTCTTCCTCCTCCTCATTCATCTGATGAAGTGTACTACTACTAACAATCGCAAAATTGTTGTCATTGTCATCAACTACATCCGCAGTCTCATTATCATTATCGTTGTTCACACAACTGTCATCAATTGTCAGCTCATCTGTTTCACTTTCTTCATCCGCACCACCTCCACTGCTCGAAATACGCTGCTGCACTCTCCCACCAACAGTCGCATTACCATTCTGCTGATCCATAACTCCTCCAACGTCAACTCTTGGCTCACTTGTTGACGAATCTATCGCTGACGACGCCGAATCTCCTTCCATTCTTAATTCCAATCTTAGCGAATCTCTGTTAGTTCAGAAAAAGGAACAAATTCCATTGTATTGTAAAATAATCAAGCTTCTATCATCCCAAGTCTTTTTAAAAAACCATCAACATTATTTTTTGCAATTACTCCAGAACTCCTACCAATCAATATTTTCCAAGGTCAAAGTTCATATCATACTCATATTTTCTTTCTATGCAGCTGAGCTCTCCCTAAGATACCTACTCCACTTCTATCCATACCAAACCATACCAGCTTTAGCCAGTCTCCTCTTCTTCCACCTTCCTCCTCTACACCATCCACCATTTCATACTTTCTATTCACACCAAATCCTGCACCATAATACCCAATCCCAAGTTCGGTATACACATTGGCCATATATTATCACGTCATCCATATACATTTTATACAGAATAGAAAGATAAGGATATTTTTTAGCATACCCTCACAATATACATATCTCCTTCATATGTACATTATATACATTATATACATACATACGTTTTTATACCTATAAAAGCTGCATATTACGTATTAAGTTAGAATTTTTCATCATAGTCAATCAAATTAACTAATTTTACGTTTCCAGCACTTGCTTGTATTTAAGAGGAACATTATTGTTAAAAAACAAGAACATTTTTGTTGAACAAGCTGCTACTGAAGACAAAAAATTTCATATGAGATGACGTGGCAGAAGAGAAGGACTAATACTTACGCTACCAGAGAGAAGAAGAAGCAAAAGTTCCAACTTGATTTGAGGAGAGAATGGATGAAGAAAACATGATGACGTGTCATTCAAAAATCATAAAACTGCTTACGTTTTTTAGTAAATCAGAACATCCTGATTTAAAAGTATAATTAGAAAACTGGAGATGAGTACATATTGGGCGATGTACAAAATAATGGCGTCCTCTTGATAGTAAAAAGAACACCTCAAAATTTGAGTGTAAAATTATTTGGGACACGAAAGAGTTAATAAAAACTATACTACAAAACCCAACTAAAATATAGTGTATGCTTCTCAATCAATCAATCATGAAGGAAAAGCAATAAAGTTAATCATGCTCAAGAAGACAGGAGAGTCTTGAAAGCTATTTTAAACTTAGATTTTTTGTTTACCATTAAAAACGGGAATAATTTTTGAGGAGTGTTTTTCTTATGTGTGAGTTGAAGAGAGAGAGATTTTGATATTTTGTACAAACCTGTGAAGATTTTATGTATTTTTATGGGATTTTTTAAAAATCATTGATAAAACTTGGCTGGTGACAATATTTAAATAACATTTTCACATTTTATAAAGATGAGGGAGATTGATTTCACATAGTTCAATATTTAAATATTTTTGGTGAAGAGTAAAAAGAGTATTCCGTTTTTTGTAGAAGACTTGTTGTAACAACATAAATATTTTTCAACATACGTTCACATTCAACTCTCGCCACAGACTATTCCTTTTTCAGGTTGGGGAGCCAAGAAATATCCTCAACCAACTCTTTCCTATCACCTTATTTTAGGGGACGCGTATTGTGTATGGGTTTTATACACAAGCGTCTCTTCTGTTATGTACGTTTGTAGAAAGGGCCTTTCATACATGACGGTAGTAAATATTAGGGAAATATTTTAATTACGTAATTTTTTGTTGAGTTGTTTATTGTGTGTGTTTTATATGTGTAATTAGTTTAAATGTGTTCTTTAATAATAAATTGGTAGACGATGTTGTTTTGTAGCTTTGTTGGTTTGAAAGACCCCTTGAGTGGAGAGGAGCCGCTCCCTGAGCTTTAGCTACCCACATCCTTTTGTAAGAAGATAAGGATATTTTTTACTAGCGAGAATAATCAATAGAGAGGTCCATCCAATATATATGGTGTTGTGTATTTTTACAAATGTAATATAAAAAGTATAAATATATTAGTTGGGTATTGGTAATACAACTAAAACGATGAAAGGAATAAAATAATCATAATGGTTTTTTTAAATGTTGATGAATAACGTCAACGTCATGTATGAATGTTACATACTTATTGTAGTTGAAAGGAGAGTCAAAGTACGCAAAAGGATGAAAATATTCATACCAAAAAGGTTTTTGTGCTAGTGAACTCGTCCCAAATAACAATTTAATTTTATCCTCATAATTTTACCCTTTCGTTCTGAGTTTTGATCTGAACAGTTGAGCTTGGGATTGGGAAAATGTAACATGGGTCTGCCATCTATCGCATGGAGTATCCTATTGTATGAGAATGAAATGTATGAACATGATGAACAAAGGTTACATCTTGATGTTAGCTTGTAAAGTGCATTTACAAAGTACAGACTCCGTATTCACCTTATCTCTTTTGGAGTGTTATTTAGCTCCAGGCTCATCCAGCATGCAAATGACTAATTGCGTAAGGTAAGCTATGGTACAGACGCCGTGTTCATGATGAAAGACGCTAATTAGTGTTTTCTAGTCGCTAATAGGAGCAATTAGGTCATTAACATTATGCCGCCTATCCCATCCACAACAAAACTTCTTGTAAGACAGGATATATTATGTATTAAATGTTCAGTTGTATTTTGTAACGAGTCTGTCATGGACAAGTGACGCTTACGCTGTATGATGAAAAATCAGACAGTTTTAGGTTTCTGGATGTGTTTCTTTTTAGACACTCCAGAAGCCGCCGATTATCAAGATGGTCAGGCGTCGTACACGTGCCGAGCGTATGGAAGCTTCTTTTTGGGCGATAGTTCTTCAGCGTCTCAGAGTGTTGGATACTTTTCATGTGTTACAATTTGTGTACTGATATTCATGGTGGGCACCTTTGGCGTTTTCACAAATATCTTGAATGTCTGCGTCCTTCCGAGATCTCTCAAGGGAAGCTCTTTAAAAGAATTGCTGGTTATTCTGGCGATAATCGAGATGATTGGATGTTGCGTTGCAATGATTTTTTCTTATCTGCTGATATGTATTTTAGGTATGGAAAAATCTAAAGCAAACGCTAATATTTTTTAAAAGTGATTTTTATATCCAATGTTTTCCTTGTTTTATAAATAGAAAATTTGAACAGAAGCAAACAAGTTCTGGAATGGTTTTTGGTGGCCAACCTGATATTCTCCCTGTGTCGTTCATGCTCCATTTATGTGACAATCTTGGTGACAATCGAACGCTACCTTGTGATTGCCTTCTGTGCCAGGTCAAAGGTGTGGTTGGAGCCGTTCAAATCTCGGCTGTATCTTCTAGTCATTATCTTACTGTCTGTAATTTGGAACCTTCCATGGTTCTTTGTACCCAGCAACGTGGAGACGAATGACGCTTTCAGTTCACAGTCGTCTAGAAACTACTCCAGTACATTATCCAGTTTCCCGTACATATTTTCAGTGCCGTATGGAGCAACAATCCTTAGCCCAAATATGTATGAGTTTCTAATTGTCATGAATTACGTCGCTCCATTTCCGCTTCTTCTAATTTTTAACGCGCTGCTATACAAATCGGTAAAGATTTGCATATCAAAAGTTTAAACAATTATTTATATCTGGCAAAATAATTACGTTGTAAATGTGCATTCATTTAGATTTATAATTGGAGCAAAACAAGACTGCGGATGAGTGGTCATCACAAGAATGAAATTAATGCAGCGAAAATGTTTTCGATTGTTGTGCTTATCTTGTTATCCACACACACAGTATCATGCATCATCTTCTACACCAGCAGAATCCATAAGGTTATCTTCAGGGAGCTAATGCTTCTTCAACTGTTGTGCGTTGCCTTTGGAGCTGCAGTTAATTTCGTAATTTACTTTACATTTGGACAAGGTTTCAAGAATGAATTTTACAAACTGATAACCGAGAATTGTGTTAGT
>JAHZNG010004530.1:0-12513 GCA_027744375.1 Orchesellides sinensis
CACAACAAGGACCTTTGTGACTCCAGGAAAATGCTACATCCCTTTACTTGTAAATGAGTCATGTACAAGCAGCCTTAGAAACAATTTTTCGCAGGTTGCTGATAAAAGTACCTGGAGCATTCCTCCGAAATTCTTTCCATTTGCAAACTATCCCATTAAGATTTGTGAAACCTACAACCACTCATTTTCTTTCTATTAATGTGTACGTAAAGTATGTAATGTAGAAATGCGACTTTTTTCGGTTGCCTTTTCATTCACAAAGCTTGTTGTTTGCACGTACACATATTTGTGAAGCTTGTTCATTCATTTATTTGCCTTTTTCTTGCTATGGGAATGGGTAGTTTTTTAAAGCTGCAAAAAAGTACCTTGTTTGTCTTCCATTGGACAATTGGTTCTGACTGTATGCATTCCATAAAAAACTTCAACATTTTCGTTTAAGTTAATGACACTCAATAAATAAAGACGACATAAAACGGTGACAACTTGTCTTATAGTTCATTAGAACCTATTGAAGTGTATACATATGAAGCTTAAAGAAAGTATGGTGTGTCGAAAAAGTTATTACAATAAACTTCTCAACGGAAAGGGGTCTTTAGCTGTTTTTGTTTATGATGTGTACTTTATATGCATAAGAATGTGTGAATGGCGATACACATGCATACATACATAATATGCAGTTAAAAATATTGCTACTGAATGATTAATGTCATGTTGTGACTTTTCTGAGATTCGCCGCATCATCTTCAGAAGGTGTGAAAGCAATAACATAATATTTATGGCAAGGGGAATTGCAATAAGCAATAATAGCTTTTAAAAGTAAATTCCAGCTATAAAGAGATATGCCGATCCAAAAAACTGCAGTAATTCATATTTCTCACTCGCTTAACCTAATATAAGGCATACATTAATATATATTTATCGAAAAAATGTCACATACTGCATTTTAATCTTCGAAGCATGCATAATCCATATTGCATTTGATTAAATTTTTTAATCAGCTCGATTTTGCGGTGATGGGAAAAATAACTTAATTGGGATTTAAAGCCAATTAATTTACTAATGTATGGGTCACGTGAATAATGAGTGTTTCCTAAATAATTCGGTTATCGTTATCATTAAAGAAAGCAATGCTCTATAATACATCACCTACACGCATACAAGTACATTACATGCATTTACTATCCAAATATTGGTCAAGTGCCAAAACTGTTTTAAAATCCACCTGTTCCCCCACAGTTTCTTGTTTACTTTCATAAAAGCTGTCAATATGAACATCAGTAAAGTAGAAAGCATGACAAGTAATTCCAAAATCAGTTTCAAGACTCTTTGTTTCTTTCCACCAGACTTAAATACATTCGGCATAAAACTATATGGATCTGCAGCAAAGCTCTAATACGTAGTAGAATAATATAATCAAGTTTGTAAATTGCATAGCTCACAACCAAAAGAAACAAGATAAAAGCTTTAAGAAGAGCTTTTTGTTTTTGTCATGCACAAAACGAAAATATTGAGGAAGGGACCAAAACTGATTTAATCGTTTTTTCTTAGTAATTCCAAAAGCATGCATGTAGTGGCCACCAACCATTATACCAAACAAAAGAATAAAAATTTCAAGAAAGTCTAAGTGAGAAAAAAACAAAGTAGGACCATAACTGACTTTCTGCACCGCTCATATAAAATAACAGCAAGAAGAAAGAGATTCTTTTTTCTCTTCTAAAGAACTGAATGGTATTAACTAGTAATTCAAAATCTGTTTTGGTCCAACGAAAACCTTCCGCTCCTGTCAAGAAAGGAACCTGCCGTAACAAGGAGTGAAAAAAAGGTCCACAATAATAATAATAACAACAGCATCAACCTGCTTCCAAAGCAATTGTTAATGTTATGTGCATGCATTTGTCTATGTATTGGAATGGTTTGGATGTAGGTATCTGGTTGTGTGAACTCCTCGTAGAAATAAAGAAGGAGCGCTAATAATAAGGAGCTCCTCTTCTTCAGGGTCATTTTGAGAGAAGGTCTTTTTATCTGCAACAAGAAAATGAACAAGATTCCTCCAACTTACATAGGCATAAACGATGCACAGCTTCACTCCATCCATTTCTTGGAACTTCCCTGGCAGTCAGTCCTACCGTCAACAAGGCAAGTGAACAGAGGGGATTTGTATATGTGCGTTGGTGAGGCGGTAGACCGAAGGGTACATTATTATTATTACTATTATATTATTACGATGATGAGAATGTGCAGCCAAGATGAAATGCAAAGATGAGCCCTTAGACTTTATTCACACCAACGCGTAACACTACCAAGGAGGAAAAAAGTAAACCACGTTGTTACATAGGTTAGGTTAGGTATAGAAGAAATTTGGAGGTTGGTATATACGATTTTGTGAGTCAGTAAGTAGCTTTTGGAACCCTATAAGCTACGTCATCGCCATCATCATCATATCGGCTCAATCCTTCCCTTCATTTCTTCATCTCAGCTAACTTCTTCAGAAGAACCACTTGATCCCTCATCATCATCATCTTAAAGAATTGAAAACAAACCCAACGCAACGGACCGTACACGCACACAGTTAGAGAAAAGAAATGAAGAAAAAAAGCAGAGGAATGCGTCTGCGTCATTTTATTTTTAAATAGAAGAACATGATTGAATTTCATATTGGCTTCGGCTCTCTCTCTCTGGTAAGGGATGCGTTTTAATGCTGGATACAATATATATAGGGATGCGAGGTATTACATGATACAGCGTGAATGGAACTAGGTATGTCTGTTTAATGGTGCCCCTCATCTTGAAGAACAAAATTGACATCAAATACGTCAAAATCCAAACAGATTTAATGATACATTCATTCAAATATTAATGCATACTTTTGGCTTCTTGACTACCAGACGATGGATGATGGCGATAATGAGATTAGACGGATTTCAAAGGCAAGGCGGAAAAGGGTACTTGGGGGAAGAAAGAGAAATAAAACGGCATAAACATATATAGTGCAACCTGTTGCTAGCTCTTTTACAGGTACTTTGTCTTCTTAATCTGGAGGTTTGTAATTTGTATTTATTAAGTTAAAAGATGGAATACAAGCTGGAAAGTGCCAGTGAAATTTCTACCGTTTCCTCCCTCATTTGCGGAACTAAACATTATGCAAATTTCTCTTTCAAAAATGCATTCTGCAATTTCTGACAACCGAATCATGTTAATCAGCAACGAGATAACAATACAAGAACCAAGCTATAAAATGCGTTTAAGGTTTTTCTTCAACCAGGAAAAATTGATACTTTTTTAAAGTTTTGGGCTGTATGCAAAATAAGTTTTATACAAACATGTCTCACTAGGGTCTCATAGTACCCCCGTTGCACAAAACATACTTTCCCCGTACATATGACATAGTAACTTCCACGAGCGTTTTACACGGGCTAAAACTAAAATCAGTGCCCTACATACAACACACTTTTTAAAGAGTTCCATATAGCAAGAAATTAGTACCCTAAAGTGCACTGTTTAAAGATTACCTGAAAATCTCTTATTTCATTTGGCTCATGGAAGTTGATTTTTAGATTAATTATACTCTCTAGTTTGGATTCGCAACTATCCATTTACTTTGCAAATCTTCAGAAACAATAAAAATTGCAGAAGTAAATGCAAAATATAGATTGTACATTTTTAAGCAAAAACAGTTTTTTAGCCTGGATTCTGCATCCATAATGAACACATACACATATAAATGTAAGTAGGTATAGTAGGTACTTACTTTAAATGTAATTTGTCTTGGTCAAATCGCCGCAATGGATGACGTTTCCTTCGAATAGCTAAACAAAATATTTTTTATTTGACAATAAAAAAGCAACTTCAGATGCATTTGGCACTTAGCATTAGCACTTACACTAAAATCGACAAAATTTGTGTGATTTTAGTTTTTCGACAAAGGCAATGGGATGAGAGACTTAGGCCTAATGTAAATATTTGATCATATAATATGCATTCCGATGTTCCTTCATTATAATACGAAAAAGTAAATACATTTTGGATATATTTCATATGAAATTACTATGTTAGGTTTTCTATGGCATTGCAGGTAATTGACGGGAAGTAGGGAATAACTATGATGCAGATATCGATTTGTTATCTAAATTAACAAAATAATTTCAAGTTTAAAATGACTTGGAAAAATATTTTTGGCCAAATAGAAATTGTTATTGGGCACATGACCTCATAAATTTCTAGCTTTAACATAAGCATTCATATGTATCCGTATCTGAAGAACAACTGAAATGATTCAAACGTACTATTTAAATCGGTTTCAAATTATCTGTAAAAAATGTGGTAAGCAATACTTCGTGTGTGATACCATTTACATAAACTACAATCTTTTCTTGAAATGAACTTTATTGGCAGTAAATAACTTTTCTACTGTGTGATTGATCCATCATAATGTTTCTCACGGTCGCACATACGCTCCGTCACTCCTCACATTGCATTTTTGCATTCTTCTGAAATGATGAAGTCAGCCGAGCTGTCGTCGGCATCACTTTCAACAAGTTTTTATTGCACACTTTTCGTTTACTTCATAGTGTCGCCATGTATGATCACATTACAAACAGAGTGTAAAGTAACACTATTTGTATTTGTATTAATGCTCATAATAATTTTTACTTCTTCATGGCTGGAAAACACAAAAACCGTATTGAGCATTTTATTCAGATAAGAATGAGAACATCTGAAGACAAAGAAATTTAACCTTTTGTATGCATAGAATACTTGGAAGATCTAAAATGCCGAATTTAGCATTGTTTTTAGCCAAACATGAAAAGCATCAAAGAATTTTGTTGTTTATACCGAGCACCTGCAACTAAAGTTTAGGAGACAACAACGGCAACACATGATGCTTTGGCATTTTTTATATTCAATTGCACATTCCTGATTTTTTAAACAAAGTTTACCACAGTTTGTGGTATTTCAAAAATATGACATATTGTGCGTGTGACCAGCCGACGTTACGTTTGCTACACCTACACGTAATATGTGTATGTATATGTTGCCGCTACACCACAAAGCTTTGATGAAACAATATATGTAAGAATTGTTTTTTACCTTTTGTTTTCCTTAGCGATTCAAAAGCACTTGCTTAAGAAAAAATGACAAAAAACGTCATGCTGAGGGTACCAAAGTCAAGGAGTGACTTTGTGGATTTCACTTGGCTTAAGATTTACTTTCGTTAACGTTACATAGTAGCGCTATTTGTAGTACGTTGAGTTCGGGGTCTCTATCGTTTAAACAATATGGTAATTGTTAGCATTGTTGCAAATTAGTTGCGAAGAGAGCTAAAGCGCATGGAGGAGGGAAAGTCTTAGGAAGGTAAATATGTACAAAGAAAGTCAAATATTTAATGAAAAGAAGCAGCAATGCGTACTCTGAAACAGTGTTTACTCAATTCAGTGAGGAATTTTTAAACAAACTGTAGCATTTTTATTGTCATCTTTGCAATTTTTCAATATTATGCGTAATACACCTGCAACACATTCTTCATTTAAGTAATCTCATCATCAGCTAGCATTCCGATCTCATTAAAAGAGCTAATCAATGTACGTAATCGTCTTCATAATAAACCTCATTTTCTAATTGAGGTTACCCAAACCAAAGCGTAACGAACCTCAAGGACGGAGTCCGACCGACAAGGAGAAAGATACACAATGCAGAGATGGAGATGATGGGGTTTGAATCTAAGAATGAAAAATAATCATAGTAATAAGTAAGTTGAGGTTAGGATGAGACTGAAAGTTATGTAATATGAGTTTATATATATGTGCTCCTCTTTTTTTCTGCCTTTTTTATGCCACAACATAATCGATCATCTTCTTGTGTGGGGTATCCACAGGAGTACGCTTTGGAATTCGGAAGAATGTTATTATGAGAAGAAGATGAAAACAGCAGCGAGACAAAGAAGGCTCTGCATCACAAGAAATATAACTTTTAATGTCAGTGTAGTGCCTCACAGAGGATCACTTGACTTCTTCGCAGAGGGTAGTATAGAGAAGTTCTTCAAAGGCAAAATCATTACCTGGAGGGTACATAAAATCAGAGGAGGAAAAGTTTTTCCAATTCTAAAGCGTGAATTTTGTTCGAAATGATATAATTCTGGCTGTAGTTGGTATTTCAAAGTATTAAATACAAAATCAAAGAATTGGGTCTAACTAAAAGAAGAAAAATTATGCAACTAAGCAAAACCAAATCAAAGCCGCATTCCCTTTTATTTCCCCCTGTAATATTATATTTATTATTAGTCAAGTTTTAGAAGTTTACCCTTTTTATCACACATCAGTTTTTTTTCTTTATGAACCCTCAATCTCATTTCTTTCTTAACTGGAATTCATCAAAGTAGTAAAGTCAGTCACTTGGTCGGTTAGTCAACCAATTTAGAATTATTGTTAATCAGAGGAGCATGTTATTTTTTATGAAGGTAAAGGGTAATAAGATTTGGACGCACAATGTCCTAGTCAAGGTTTTCATGAACGTGATGTGATGATGATCATCTAGCAGACGAGACGGAATTCAAGTCGATTATTAATATTTTTGTTGTTATACATAGAATCATATATAGAGAAAGAAGTAGTGAACAATTTTATGAAAGAATTTTAAGAATAAGATGAAATGAAAGAGGGAAATGCATACAAACACGCCAGTGCAGTTCCGGATGATGAGGGATGCAACAAGTAATGTGCAAGTTCGTAAAGCAGGAACAACAACAACAAAATAATAGCGAGAATCAAAACACAATGGGTTTATAAAACGATGGTATGCATCTATTTATATATTTTTATATATGAATACAATGCTTCTTATTTATAGTAAAGAATCTGTATAGGCTTGAAAATAAAAAATCTAAATACGCATCATTTAGTGAGGTAGGGAAAGGGGTTCCCTCTAATTCATGCTCAGGTAGCAAAAATTGCATGGCTACCTTATACAGCTGCCGTTGCTACTACACTACTGTCTGACTAATATTTTTCAAGTTGATGATTATGATTATATGCTGCTGACGATGATGATGCAGTATAAGTTGCATTTTAACGATTGATGCACTGGTTGCTGCATTTGTACATGTGTTAGATCGAAACAAATCTCGTCAGCTTCTAGTTTCCATAAAAAACCTGAGCCTCTTTCTCCCTGCTACAAGTTTCATGACGGAAAAGTAAAGAGGGGTAGGTCGGGAGTCTACTCGCATATCATATAATTCATGATACAACTCACGAATTCCATTGTCTCACATACAAAAAAGAGTTATATAATTCTTAACAGAAAGTCATATATATACATAATGCTAGCCTGAGTATATACCAATAATAACAATGAATCTATATAACATTAGCTGTAAATGAGGCTTTAAAATGTTCTTAAGTTGAAGAATCCCTTCTTTCTAAATTCCAACGTCCTTAACACTTCCTCCATTCCATAATCCTTTCGGTAATAAATAAAGTAGCATAATTTTTATGTATATAAACCTGAGAAAATCGTGATTTATATTTCTGTGCATGCACTGCCGCTACTGATTTTTCTAACTTGTTAGAGAAAGAGAGAGAGAGCATTAGAAATTTGATATGAATGAAAGGGATTTGTAATGCATCCTCGTTAAAATGAATGCAACAGTGAAGCTCTGTTATTATAAGTGACAAACAAGTAATCCCTGAATAGTCATATAATTCTTGTCACCAATTAGCTTGGTGAAAGATTTGTTAAAACGTTAAAAACGTGAAATTGAATAATAGTGTACAAGATTTAATAAAGAAAAGCTTTTGTCATTATGCAAGTTTGTGTTTGGTTTTCATAATGTCTTGACAAGCCGAGTAATGCAAACTTCCATTGTTGACACATATTTTCAATAGTATTGACTGAATTCCTTTGCATGAATACTTTGTACTTGGAGATTTTACCAAAACCTGTGAATAGAGGTGGTTGTGGCGTCTTCCAGACGGTCAGCCAACCTCTCTGATCATCTGCCATATAAAAATAAGATGACTGCGTGTTTGCTACCTGCAACTCTGCAACAACTAGTTAACTGTTCAAAACATATTTCCGTGAAGATCATCTTTGTTCATCCCTTAAAGATCTTACAAAATTAAAACTATTTCTCTCTCTCTATCTTGCACTTGATTTTTATGAGGTTTCGCTCAACAATGCCTATCTATGAGGTGCAATTGAACATCTCTGGAAAGAAAGAGGAAAATAGGAGAACGAAAAGGCCGGAGAATTGTTCAAAGATGTTTTTGTTGTAAAAGAGAGCGTCGTCAATTTCAGTTGATCTTGACTGCTAGTGTGCATTGTTCTCATCTTTTTCTTGTGGTAGTCAATAATGAAATGGTGGAGTCAAGTTGGTAAAGCTTGTATACCCAGAGCTCGCCTCTCCTTCTCTCTCTCTCTTTGATGACGAAGTGTTATGGTGATAATAAGAAGAATAAGACAAGGGCCTTCTTCCTCCACCACCAATATATATGTATTCCTACCACCACTTCTCTCAAGATCATCATCGTCATCTTGACAAAAAGGCATTTTTGCCGTGCCTTTTACTTGTTTCTTGGTGGTTCCCTTTTTACCTGGTAATAAAATACTATGTAGGTCCTTGTGTGTGAAGACAGAATATTATGTTCCCTTATGTAACTGCCTTCTTCGCCTTTCTCCAAAAGAATGACATGCACTTGTTCTTGTTGTTGTTATTTTGTTATTGTGCTGCCCGGTTGTTTCTTTTGCTATTAGTAGGTTGATTCTCTGGAGAGATGGAGACGACCTTGCACCAGACTATAAGCGACAAGATAAGATTGGGAAAAGATTGAGGAAGGGAATTTCATTATTTCTCTGACAGTCTGACAGTTAATATTACCTGACGGTGTCAGTCAATATCTTGGGCTAATTCAGTGATGCAAGTCACTGAGACTGAAGTCTCATATCGTCATATCTCATTTGGGAATTTGGGAAACACATAAAACACATTTTTACCAGGAAGAAAATATGTATTCTTATCTCTTCAGAAAATTAATACTTTTATTATCGCAACCATTCATGGCTCGTATGATTTCTCTAGGAAATTAGTCCCTTTTAATTTTGTCAAAGTTTATCACATTTTCATATTGCATAACTCTTGTCTCTTATCTATTACAACTCTCACAGGGTTTCGTTTCCCTATTTACCGTTCTACTGCAGTGCAGCCTTGAATGATTTGGAGACATTCTGGAATTAACCAAATTATCTGATAATCAGTATTTAGGAAAATACAAACTTAACCTTTTTAAATCCCCACAAGTTCCGCACATGATACACCGTTTCCCAAGTCATGATTTTTTGCATGGAATAACACACTTCCCAATCGAAGGCTATACCAATTTGTCCCTGAACCAATGATACCTTAGTACAAATTTAAGGCAATTATATGTTATTTAATTTAATTTCTCGTAATTTAATAAAATTTTCATACTACTTCAAACTCGTAAGTAGGATCCCACAGACTCTATCATACTTACATGCATCCTATATACATAGCCAATTGCTTCCTTAAGGTTCCTTTGTTTGCTTTCTACACAACCTCTGAAACTTTTACATTTGCCTTTACCTAAATCTACAACATACCGGATACTCCTCAAACAAGTCTGCCTGATAAACACATTTCTAATGCAAATTTTCAAATACTCCAATACACAACATTTTCTGCCAATTCATTCCTATTTCCTCCCCCTAATACATATTCATATCCCAATTGCCAACTTAAATGTCCTTTAATTTGCCCAATTTGGAATAAATACATATTACCCTCATAAATGGCAAAAACGTTTTGTTTACTGCACTTCTTTTTTGCATCTCAAACACACTCCTTATCCGCTTATCATCACTGTTCCTTCTTATCTGTCAATCCATCCAAACATACAAGTCTACCTATCCTTCCATTTTAGTGCATTACAAACATCCTTCCATCAACTCCAAACTCCACCATAGGTATATATATTCCAATGCCTTCCACAAACCAAATTATACATTTGAAACATTTTGTTTGTTAGTTTAGCTCATCCACAAAGCCTTATCGAACTTCAAACGTCTCTCACTCATATACCCCAACACATAAGTGCATACACACTTACACACACACCAACTATTATTAGTATTCCAACGATTACACACTTATTTTTGCTTTTATTTTTATTTACCATCATCTATCCATACATACAACAATAATAATATATTCCAATTCCATAAGCGATGCATGCATTTATTATGCTTTGGTCTTTGTTGCACATCCACACTAGATCCCATACACACACACACTCTACCATTTACTTTAGCAGTGAGTCCAACCTAAAACACTTCTCTGAATAAAAAAAGGTAGCTTCTGCTATTATGCTGGCTTACTATTATGTATTACTGCTCTTATGTTGATCCCGCATGTAAAACCACTTGGGATGCATGTACAGCCGTGTGTGTTGAATAGTAGCCGGAGCACACCACCTCAACTCTGTCTAGTGATGGTCCATGCCTCGTGTGGAACGCATCTCTTCAAAACTCTCTCTCTGCTAGTGTAGTAGTAAGGCTATGGCATTTCCATACAATTCTACATGCATCTTTATCACACACACACCAAGATAAAGAAGCTCTTCTCTTCTTCGTCTTCTTGTGAGCAGCAGTAGTGAGGAAGGACAAAGGACAACGTAGTAGCTAATTTTTTTTTGTTAAACCATTTTAATACCAACTCTCTCAGCCTTGGTTGTGTTGTTGTTGTTTTTTATTATTGTGATGGTTTTTTATTTGTGCGAGTGCGTACCAAAACTGTGTTAACAATAATTGGTTAATTGTGCGTTGTTGGTTGGGGTAAAGTGTGAGGATACGGTTTAAAAAATAAAAATAAATCATGGCTAGTTTACTAACGTGCTCGGAGGAAATGATGGAGGATTCTCCAGACATGGATTTGGAAATTGCGGCGAGGATTCGGGACAAGAGGGTATTGTCAGCGCAGTTAGACATGTCCAGAGTTCAGCCCCGGACGGCGTACACAGACAGGAAAATTGCCGATGATCCGCGAGTCTTTCACTCCATGTTGAAGATGGAGGAGCGTCAAGTGAATATTGCTAATTATTTCAAAATGGTTCAGGATGATATAACGCCAATAATGAGGAACGCGATTACGTTGTGGATGTTTGAGGTGAGCTTGCTTTCTTTGATTTGGGTAAAAATGGCATGGGTTTTTAATGGCTTTAATGTGTGAAAAATTGTTTTGGATTGTTTTTTGCAGGTTTGTGAAGAAGAAGGAATGGAAGAACCGGTGTTTCTCCGTGCTGTCCAGTATATGGATAAATTTCTTGCGGTTGAGCGTATTAACCGGACACAGTTCCAACTTTTGGGAGCTGTGTGTCTTCTTCTCAGCTCGAAAGTCACGGGAACCACGCTGTCCCCTCAGAAGCTGTCTTATTACACTGCAAACAGTGTCACACCGGATTTGCTACTTGTAAGCGATTTTTTAAATTAAATATGTGTAAATGACATAGGGTTTAGGTTTGACACTTTGCAAACGTTTATATACACATCTACGTTCATAATTTCATTCATTAGTTTCATATTCATTAGTTGCTGCGCTTATTGGTGACCGTTGGAGTAAATCTAAGTGGAGTAAGGAGCAAAAAATGCTCTATATATTTAAAATAGTAGTTGTAACAATGGCTGGGGAAAACATTTGTGATTTTCTGCTCTTCCTTAAAACCACAGCAGACACATGTGTTTTGTTCTTAATTCTTGTTAAAAGTCGGTATATATTTATAACTCACCCTAAACGTGTGTTAAACCATGCTATGCATTGGATTAGGGATCTTGTAAAAGACATTTAAAGTTAAAGAGTCCACCTTTTGATGGGATTGTATTTTAATTTGTATAGTGTTGTGGCTATGACGCTCCTTTCTCTTTAAAAAATCAATGATCCTCTTTTGTTATATACCCCCAACCTATTTTATTCTCTCTTGTCTGTTATATATTTATCGCTTCCTCATTCATTCCCATCATCGCCAAATATCCACACATAAGCCCTAATAGGTATCCAGTTTTTACCCTTCAATTTCAATTCAACAAACCGATATATGGCTTAAAGTAGTCTGACATCAGACTAATATAGCAATAATCTGATATTGCCATGTCATAATCCGTTGCAGTTGTGTGAGTGTGCTTTGTGAAGTGCCTCTCTGTTATTCTACTTTGCTTTTTTTATTTTCTTCCGAAAAAATTCATGGGAAATGGCTCTAGCTGTGATGAGCTCTTTTTTGTGATGGATAAGATACGCATAGGTAATTCACATATAAAAGTGGCCTGGCCTGGTGCATATACATATTGATGCTTCCGTCTTTAATATTTTATGTTTGGTCTCCGGAGTTTAAACAGCAAAAGGTTGTTTCCTTGACTTGGGAAGCAAAAGTTATTGGCTCCTTTTGTCCCACACAGTTTGCAGCAATAAGCGAAAAGAAGAGTACTTATTTGTAAGTTGCTCTGCAGCTAACC
>JAHZNG010004531.1:0-12638 GCA_027744375.1 Orchesellides sinensis
ATTCTTGGACAACCTTCATTACTTTGGCAACCAAACTACTATCCGCCACCCAGGTTAAGCCAGATTCACTTTCAACATAACTATTCCTTAGCTCTTCCCCCTGCTCCGCCTTCTGCCGTTTGGTTTGCCTCTTAGCTCTCGTAATCACCTTCTTTTTTGGCTGCTGCTGTTGTTTCTGTTGCAGTGACTTATCCTGCTTTGGTTGTTGTTTGTGTTCCCCCAATACATCTGATTCAATATCGTCGTCTGAACTTGACGACGATTTATCCGTAACACTAACAGGCACAGCTCGTGCAGGGCCGGACTCTAAACAAGATTCAGAATGCATCAATTGATAAAATTACAAATTCATTCAGTATATATAATAAAATATCAATATGAATTGCAAATACCTTCTCGGCCAGGCACAATGTTCAAACTTTTTAGGTCAAGTTCTAGTCCAGCGTACCGAGTTACTCCATCTATTCTTGTTTGCAGTTCCCTTAGCGTGGTTCTTTTATCATCTGATAATTTAAATTAAACAAAAGTGGCAAACAGTGACTAGTTTTTAATGAAATTTTAAATTTGGAAATTTGGACAAATGTAATTTACCATTGAAATGAAGAATCAATAGTGCTGTCAGGGCGATGAAAACACACGAGTCGAATCCAGTTTGATTCAATCCAAATTTCCATGATGGAAACACTTCATTTACTAGAAAAAAGGAAATCAAAATACATTTTTAATTAAACAGCTCAATAGACTGAAATGCTGCATTTAAATATCTACTTGATAACTTATGTATTTACGTTCCAGTTGTTGTTGCAATTCAAGACTAATTGTTTGTAAAAAAAGAGTCGGATTAACTTTAGGTGAAAATGACATATTCAGCATTTCAGCCGGAATTGATCGTGTCGCAAACTCTACAGCTTTAAACCACATTTCACCAGAAATGTCCTTTGCTGACAGCTTAAGAGAAGCATATCGTTGCAGGAGCTTACAAAGTCCAGCTTTTGTTATGGTGTTATCCACTACACAATCACTTAACCAACTTTTAAACACTTCCTTGTGGGCCATGGTAAAATATATTTAAAATTGGACTCTTAGCTGTTTTATAAAAATACAAAACCGTGAAACGAACGTGAGGCAGAAAACTTACTCAAAAATTCAAGCTCAATCCAGAAATATTAAAGGTGCTTTAACCACTTGTTGCTTACATGTAGACTCCAAACATATAGATTAGTCTCTTTCAGTAGAATAACTATTTGTCAAATGATTAAAACTAAACAACTTACATTGTGTGCTACCCACCTTCACGTGAAAGACAAATGTATCATATACACCTATTACCAACAGATTCATGCTTTCAAGTAGTGACAATGTCGTATATAAGGCGGTTACATTATGCAAAATACAAAATGAGCTTTCAGTTACCTGTGTACAAAAGTATGACGATTATTACTGATTGTGGGTTTTCAGCTAGATCAAGAAATATTTTAGGCACTTTAACCACTGGTTATGTAGTCTTCAAACTTCCAGATTAGTCTCTTTCAGTAGAATAACTAGTTGTCGAAAGATTAAAACTAAAAAACTTACAGTGTGTAGCGCCCACCCTCACGTGAAAGACAAATGTATCATATACACCTATTACCAACAGATTCATGCTTTCAAGTAAAGACAAAGTCGTACAAAAGGTGACTTCATTATGTAATTCAATTTGACAATTAGTACAGCAAGGCAAAGTTGACAATGCCGTGTTCAGACATCAAAATTACTTTAAATTATTTTAGCTGGACAGTCTTGAAAACCAGTCTGATATGCAAGCAACAAAAATTTAGTTCTTCATTTTAGACGCGGCTATGTAATCAGGATGATAAATTGAAGATTGATATTCTTTCGGGTAGTTATAATATCATGAAACATGTTTTATTCATCACCGGTTTCAAGCCATACATCAATTAACTTCACCGTAAACATTTCATCCGAAACACGTAGCTAATAAGCAACTCAAACCAAATTGACTAGGTATACATACTTCAATAATCATGTACATAATAATAAATTCAGAGTAACAGAATATAACAGCAATATAAGCTAAATTCATATATACATTTCTAAATGTATCCTTCATTGCCCCGTATAATTTGTCAACAAGTGAGTTAATCAATAAATATTCAATATTATTTATAATAATATACTCATTCAAATCATGTCCTTGCTGTTTTAAATCTAATAACATTCAAGTTAATTCATTAATTTATTCTGATGCAATCCAGCTCTGCGAAATTTCTCCACACAACGGATCACGGGGACCCTGGGCATCAGTTGGTGAGTTTGTGTCTTTCATCTCACTTGTCTTCAACAAATCTGAATAGTCGTTAACATCAAGCACCTCAAACGCAACGTCTTTTCCTCCAGGGCCTTCCTCCCCTTCACTTCCAGTCTTCTGCTCAGTAAATTCTGCGGAATTATTCCCTGCCTTTTCACCTCCGGTAGAAGTTGTTGGGTTATCCACTATATCTTGTCCCTTGTCACTTGTCGGTTCACCCATTTCCATGCCCCCTCCGTTTTCAGTTTCATCGCCAACACGATTCTCACGCTGATTTAACAATTCGTCAAATGTTGATAGGCTCCTTATCCCAACTGGAACTTGCTTTGGAGGAACAGTCTCAGTTTTCCTATCATCTTCATCTTCACTGCTGCTACTGCTGCTGTCACTATCGTCTGACGAAAAGCCCTTTTTAGGGAGACCTGTTGACTCGACGTTGATCTCACTGCTTGTGTTTTCTTCAGTTTCCGAAAGTCCATCTGCAGAGTCATCCTCAAAATTCTCATTCTCATCAACGTCCATTGGTACACCTACTAGATTGCCTGCTCGAGCTATCTTCGCATCTTTATCCGCTGTGGGGGCCTTGCGTTTCCGCTTTACTTCAGCCGGAGTTGCCTTCTTCTCCTCCTCAAAATACATAAACCGCTCACCAATGTCAAAAGATGGACCTCCTTCTGGATTAATTTTTGCGTTATGTATAGTGCAATACTCATACGTTTTGCGATCCTAAAAATAAGAAAGCGGAGCATAAATAAACATCAAGACAAGACAAGACATTTTTGTAATGCAGTAACTCTTAGCAGTCTTTTGTTTTTAAACTAATATAATTTTATATTACCAAAACAGGACACGCCTCGTCATCAAGTTGGTCGAAAAAATACGAAAGCACATTGGAACATTGCTGAGAAAATTCTTCGAATGATGGCCGGATACCATTCTTGTGCAGATAATCCATATGCAGCTTGCGGAAGTTTTTTTCTCCTCTCTGGGATTGCATCATATACGTTAGTTGATGGTTAATCAACTTTCTTGCAGCAATTGCCTTGTCACGTTCTTGTTCCTGTTCGCAAATTTGCTTTCTGAGGGCTCTTATTCCGTCATCTCGAATCTGAATGTCCACAGCGCGCTCAAGCAAGTCATGCTTGACGGCCTCCAAATCCCCTTCGAAGCATTTTACAACCGGATCCTCAAGTAATCGTTGTTTATTTCGTGCAAGAATTGCAGCCTGATCATTGGAAGATGACGCCCTGGCTGACGAGAGAGAAGACTTCCTCTTCGATCGCGATGGACCAGCTACAAAACCCAATTTAAAGTTATTTGATTTATTGGTTTCACTTGTGTATAACTAAGAGTCGAATTTTATATCAAAAATTATAATATATCAATACTTGACATGCATACCTTGTGCCGCTTTCTCATTCAAGACTTCAGATCTTATTTGAAGTGACGTATAAAGAGGCCTGAATTCTTGAGGAATGACGATTGGCACATTCTCAAAGCTCATCCAGTCATTATTGTTAGCAGCCATTAATGTCGAAAAAGTAACAAAGTGTCCAACAACAAAAGGAAGCTCCTTTTTCACCATGGCAGCCACCAAACTCTGATCCTTGTCCAATATTTTTGGAGCAAAAGTAGTCGTTCGGCCTAATTCAAATTTAAGTATCATTTAGTATCCTAAGTATCCTAAACTATATTTGGTAACAAAGCTCCATGTTCTAGTGAAACCTACCATACAGATGTTTAACCAAGTACGCCGTTAATCCGGAAAAATGGTACTGGCCATTCCAAATTTTGCGTTGCGTGTTTGTGTTGGGTGGCTTCGACAATGTGTAGATATATTTCTGCACTGTAATCGTATTAAAGCCTGACTTCGAGTCTCCTGATACACGCCGATCGGTCACCTCTCCTTCATTCTCTTCGGTCGTCTTTGAACTCTTCCGTTTAGGTAAGTTGCCCAATCTGTTTAGCTCGTTCGTAACAAGCCTGGCCAGTGCTGCAAGATTGGTTGCAACTCCACCAAATGCAGCATTTAGTTCCCCAACATGGCTCGTGGCAGTAAGCTTAATCCAGGCCGTGACCCAGTGGTTCCCTGGAGGTTTTCGGTGACCGTCTACATCAATGCTGTCAAATATGGCACCAAAGCTTTCTATCGTCCACTCTGTTGGTAACTCCTTTGGAAGAAAAAATTCTGGTAACGGTTCTATAATTTAAAATATATAATACTTAAAAATATTTAACCCACAAACGACAAAGAGTATTTAAACTGTCTGTTGAGGTAGTAAATAATTACCTGTTCTTTTTCCGCCCATTTTATAGTTATCCAACCGAAAAGCAATTAATTCTGTGGTAGCTCCAGGTAAGCGTACTCCCCTGTAACAGAACAAAATATTTTTATCATTTTTTAAACATTTTTTTCCAGAAATTAACCAAACTTATAAATTCTCTATCCATAACTAGAATTTAAACATTTCTTACAAACCGACCTTTGAAATAATTATCCTTCAATACAAATTATTTAGACACAACGGGTGCACAAAATATTCTTCAAAAAACACAATTGGGACGAATCTTTCTCTACAAATCTTGCAAGACTAAATTCAACTAACTTTGAAACGCACACTCAACAATCTATTGCCAGTTAGTTTTTCGGAAAGAGATGAAACTATAACTGCTCTCAATCAACAAAACTCGAAGTTTAAAACTAAAGCTACCAAAAAACAACAAAAGAAATTTTTACCAAAAAATATTTTCTGTAAAATCAAACTTTTATCGCACAGCAAAACAATACTGCTCATGTTCCGTGGAAAACAAAGACTAAAACGCGTTCAGACTAAACCAACAACCATTTATAACTTTGATCGACTGCTGGGTTTTAAACAAAAATAAAATCATATCACAATATCATTTGCCTAATAAAGCAGTTAAATGCAAACATCGTAAACGAATTAACAATTTTTTCAAGATATTATTTATAATAAACCACAATTTTCACCTGCGCCACAGATAATTACTTCAATGCAAATTGTAAAAGATGATAGAAAACATCAGGCGTGTTGCCGTCCTTATTGGTTCAACAGCCCATAAATTACCATTGACATGCAAACCACACAACTATGCATTTATTAATATGTACGTGTACCACGCATGAATTGTAATTGAATCAAACACACACTTTGCATTAATCAAGTAATTCTCTGTGGAAGCAAAAGTCCTAAATGAGTAAACAGCCTATAGTTAAACATTGACATACAAAGCTCTGGCCTATACATGCACGTGTAACACGCATTTATTCAACCAGGAATTAAAATTGCACTTTGCATGGATCAAGTAATTATCTGCGGAAGCAAAAGTCCTTGTTGGTTCAACAGCCCATAAATTAACATTGACATGCAAACCACACGACTATATATCTATGCATATGTACGTGTTCCACGCATAAATTGTAATTTGAATTAAACACACACTTTGCATTGATCAAGTAATTCCCTGCGGAAGCAAAAGTCCTTGTTGGTTCAACAGCCTATAGTTAAACATAGACATACAAAGCTCTGGGCTATACAGCTTTGCATATGCACGTGTAACACGCATTAAGTAAACCAGGAATTAAACATGCATTTTGCATGGATCAAGTAATTATCTGCGGAAGCAAAAGTCCTTGTTGGTTCAACAGTCCATAAATTAACATTGACATGCAAACCACACGACTATACATCTATGCATATGTACGTGTTCCATACATGAATTGTAATTTGAATTAAACACACACTTTGCATTGATCAAGTAATTATCTGTGGAAGCAAAAGTCCTTGTTAGTTCAACAGCCTATAGTTTCACATTGATATGCAAAGCACAGGACTATGCACTTATTCATAGGGACATGTACCACGTATGAATTTAACCTGGAAAAAAACAAACACTGTACATGGATCAAGTAATTCACTGTGAACGCAAATGTCCTTGTTCGGTCAATAGCCCATAGTTAAACATTTACATGCAAAGCTCTGGCCTATACATCTTTGTATATGCACGTGTAACACGCATTAATTCAACCTGCAATTAAACATGCACTTTGCATGGATCAAGTAATTATCTGCGGAAGCAAAAGTCCTTGTTGGTTCAACAGCCTATAGTTTCACATTGATATGCAAAGCACAGGACTATGCCCTTATTCATAGGGACATGTACCACGTATGAATTTAACCTGGAAATAAACAAACACTTTACATGGATCAAGTAATTCACTGTGAAAGCAAATGTCCTTGTTCGGGCGATAGCCCATAGTTAAACATTGACATGCAAAGCTCTGGCCTAAACATCTTTGTATATGCACGTGTAACACGCATTAATTCACCTGGAATTAAACATGCACTTTGCATGGATCAAGTAATTATCTGCGGAAGCAAAAGTCCTTGTTGGTTCAACAGCCTATAGTTTCACATTGATATGCAAAGCTCAGGACTATGCCCTTATTAATAGGGACATGTACCACGTATGAATTTAACCTGGAAATAAACAAACAATTTACATGGATCAAGTAATTCACTGTAAAAGCAAATGTCCTTGTTGGGTCGATCGCCTATAGTTTAACATTGACATGCAAAGCGCAGGATTATGTATCTATACATATGCACGTGTACCACGCATGAATTTAAATTAGAATGGTTAGGTTAGGTCCGCAAAGAAGAGTAAATTTAGCATCAAACATTAAGTGATTGTGTATGATAATTAGGAATATGTTTGAAAATATTAGTTGTATGGCTGACAGTGTATAGTTAGAGTTGGAGCACGCAACTGACAGAATTCGAATAAATCTGGTGCATAATGCATATGCATATATTTTTGTTTATTAATTCCAATCATTTAAAACAGCTTAAGACTTTAAATTCATTACATTTAGTGTTGTACTAATTACAATTTTTAAATTGCCATTTATAATATCATTAGTAAATTATTCTCGGTTATGAAAAAATGTTTTCCAGCTTCATGATAGCATTACATGATTCTGATTTTAACACTTGAAATTACTACTAATTACTTAAACATCGTCGTCTACAACCTCGTCAAGTGACACGTCAAACATTCCCATTAGTGGGCCATCAAATCTTGCTGGAATATGAATGCCATAAAAATACCTTTCTTGCTCATCCTCATTGTCATCTTCTCCAGCAGTTTTGACCTTACCAACGGCTATGTTAAAATCTGTGGTGTTCAGTGTAGTACAGAGTTCTTCCCAAGCAGCAAGAACGTCTCCAGTTAGCACTATCTCAGTCCACGAGCGCAAACCTTTCTTGCAATCCAGCCCTCCTTTGCAACAACCGTAGCTGTAAATATGCCATACAACAACAAATATTCTAAATTATTCAAAGTTATTCTATCTTTTGAATTAGCCATAATAACACTTTAAAACGTTTTGATAATTTACTGGCTTACTTGTACGTGTGTACACATGCTCTTGTGGTGTCTTCAGTTTGCTTATCCCAAGTGTCTTGAACAACAAAATCGTTTTTTTCCTGGCTGTATTCCCCCAAAAAATTGACCAACTCAACCAGGCGAAGTTTCTAAAACATTATTATGAAAGGTTACACATGTGGAGAACTATTTATTTCAGGCTTTGATACACAACTGTTAAATTATTGTTGAAGCATACCTCTGGTTTTTCGCTCGGACCGTACTTGCAGGCTACAATCTCGGTTCCATACTCGAGTTCATTGACGGACTCACCCTGCGCTAATTTTGTCATGTCTTGGGGGGACAGCAGCATGTTTTCCAAGTAACAAATTTGCTTTGAGATCATCAAGGGCATCTGATATACATATATTTAGGGCAAAATTAAATTAAATTTTTAAACATTGAAATATGAAGCCCCATTTCCTTGTCAAAGGGTTTACCTGATTCTGCAAATAAAAGCCTGACAGCTTGTCAACTGCATGGTCCGTTTTAATATCAAGCCCAAGAATTTCATCATACATTGAACCACATGTGACACTAAAGTATGCTAAAATGATGTCCTCGTGAGGGGTGTTGACACCATGGCAATTTTTCTTCAAATACAATTTTTGAATAAGCCGTAGTACGTACTGATCATCAAAAACTACAAAAAGCGCAAAAAAGTTATTAAATATTCATGCCATAATTTTCTTTGTTGGTTTTATGAATTTGTTTTAATTGGTACTCACACTTGACGCCACAATTTTCTTTTCGCTGCATCTGGTGCCAAAGACGTTCACAGGTAAACATATTCAGGAAAATTTGCTGCAGATGCAGTTCACATCCAAGAAGCCTGTGCGGGTCAAACACAAGTAAGATTATCCTAACAAGCTTTTGTCCATTCAGAATTGGTCATATAAAAATAATGCCATACCGGTTCCAAGTCTTTTTCAGCAGATTGTCGAGTTGCGGAACGTTATATAGTTCCACCCTTAAACCACTAAAGTGTGATTGTAAATTAGTTTTGTCTGATTCGGATACAATCCATCCACTCTCCAAGCTAGGACGCTTTCCGCCGATAAATTCTAAACAGCTTGTAATTGCTTTTTTGCCATAAGAGTCGTCAATATGGTATTGGTTGAGTTCTTTAATGGTTGTACGACGGTCAGCGTTAGTTATTGCTCCCTATAAATAAAAGTTACGTATTCCAATTCCGAAGTATATGCCTGACATTTTGCAAAAATATATACCGACATCATTACCATTGACCTCAATCGCTTGGAAATTGTAGAGGTAAACCGGCGTTCACCAGGAACTTTGGCAACTATAAATTCATATTCAGGAGGAAATTTTTGGTTGCTCCTGTGGCTCCTACCCAATTGCTGCCTCTGCCGTTCACTAGACCAGTTAAATTCAACTGTTATATGGACCCTCTTCTTCCTATTTGACTTATACTTTTTGGATCTGTCGCAGTGTAGACTAATTCTATAGAACCGCATCAAATAATTTCAATATGTTAAATGCCATTTGAATAAATCTCCATTTTATAAAAACTCATCATACCCCGTACTGGCTGCCTCCGATATAATGGCCACATTGCATATTCCTTTCATAAAGTCTTCCTTCTGGGCCAGATTATATGACGTATGGTCAACTTCACTGCTATGGCGATCTTCAATGTGGTACGTCTTCTGGTTTGTTAGTGGGTCTACCTTCACAACTTGTTTTTTCTTACGGCCAGTGAGCTAACATATTAATAACCATCAGGTTTTAGAACAAATATTTTAAATACAAAAATTTACTTTTAAAAACTACCTCAGAAATTTTTATCCTTGGACTTTCAAGGCTCTCAAGTCTGTACGTCAGGTCGTCTAAAAAGCATCCAGGAAGCTTCAATTTGGCAATGCTTGAAAACCAGTAGTTACGTTTATCTGAAATTGGATCTGCTCTCCTCCTCTTTGGCCTTGGACCTTCCACACTTTCGTTATCTTCAACACGAACATGCACTGTGTCAACTGACTCGGCTGGGATGCATTCGCTCACAACATTCTCCCAAATGCTTCTAATCATAATAAAATAAAAAATTTCAACCAATTACCATTACGTATGGATTCACAATAATTTACTTATTATAAAGGGTAAAAATGCGCTTCACTACATACCTTGCCGTAGAAACAAAGTCATCGTTTACCAGGTCTTTGTTCTTAAGTGCACTCTCTCCAGTACTCTGAAGGCCTATAATTACGCAATGGCCGGCCAAAATTGCTCGCCTAACACAATTTTTAAGTAGGATTAAAAAATTTTTTGCATGCATTTGCAACTATTGTGCTAATTGTATTTGGAAACGTACTTGACACGTTCAATTGTAAATTCCAGCTTTGAAGATATAATTAAGCATTTAAAAAATTGCAAGTGTCCGCTCCAAAATGCAGATAGGCGCTTTTTTCTAACATCTCTGTCGGCAGCATACAAATCCAATATTTCGCAAATGTGTGAGTAGAGTTGTGACCACTGTAAATAAAAGGGTACTTACATCATAAAATAATATCATTTGCCAGTCACACTTCATACCAGACGTACTCAAAGTATTTTCTCACCATTGAACCACACAAATTATATAGTGTCTGAAACTCATCGCTTAAAGGTGTTTCAAATACTTCAAAGTTCACATCTTGCAAACTAAGCTGCCTGGACAAAAAAGCTCCCTTCTCTTTCCACTTCAAGGCCAGTATCTCCATCGCGGATAACTCTCTTTTTAATTAACCAAACCAAAATTAATTCACACTCATAAAAATATGCATTGTAAATCATCCAAATAGCCTACATTACCTGTGTCTCATGCATGCATTAAATGACTCAAAATCTTTAAAATAAAGATCTGATCCCCACATCCCCATTCTTTCAAGATACGCCAAATGACGCGGAATCGATGCTATAGTTGCCGAGCAGAATAAAAACTGGGCATTTGGGCACCTTGCTTGCAGTTCCAGGATCATTTGTCCCACTCGAGACTGTTTATGCTTTTCCTCGTGCAAAGCATTCTTCCCAAAATGACTCTCGTCACAGACAATCTAAAATGACAAACCATTCACATTATATACCAGACAGATAAAGTTACCCAGAGCTTCCAAAATGTGAATGTACTTACAACCCCTTCAAACCCTTGCAATCCATTCACAAATTTATCAATCAAGATAAACATGTCCGTTATGACGTCCCCGTGGTTCCTCTGCTTACCATACTTTCTCGGCTCGGAAACTAATGTGTGGTACGTAACATAGAGTACACCCGGAATGCTGCGAATCTTTTCATCATTTTTACCCAAGGATCGCGGAGTATGTATCTCAACGTCTTTAGCCTTAATTCCATTAAAGTCCCGTCTTGTGTCATGCTCCAGTTCACCTTGAATGCTTATGTAGACGTGCTTGGGATAGCCACGGAGTATGTTATCATATATAACGGAAGCAGCAATCCGGCCTTTTCCTACGCCCGGACCATCTCCTGTATTGTAAAATATTGTTAAACCTCAGCGTTTTTACCATATTAGCCTAAGCTAAAGCTTTTTTACCATTTTACCTAATAAAAAGCCGGCCCGTTCGTTTTTAGGGCCATCGAACTCCGTAAACCGTTGCAGAATCTGTCTGACAGCATGCTCCTGAAAATCCATTAGGCAGTCCAGGTTTTCTTTTAAAAGAGCAATGTCATCTTTACCCTCTGGGGATGGGACCATTTGCAACACTGCAGCCTCCACGATACGACCTTGGCATTTTCGCCGGCGTTTACTATATGAGGGACACTGCACGTCACGAAATACTGGAGTCGAAGTGTCAAAAGATATAGCATCATATATAATGTCCTCTGTTATATCTGGTAGAACATCTGTTTCAGCCTCTAGAACCCCGCCAACTTCCTATAGGCAGAAAAAAATACATCGAACTAAGTATAACACTTTATTACCTTACATCCCAACAAAAAATCACAAATAAATTACAATTAAAACAAACTCACAACCACACTTGCTTCCATACTTGCTTCCACACTTACAACTGGTCAATCAATGTTTCCAAAATACTTATAAAGGAACTATTATCACAACCCACCAAAACGATAGTAAAACTTAAATATATTTCTGATTTTAATTTTGACGATCACGAACTCTTTAAAAACTTTCTCTGATGAATTTTTGTAACACAATCAAGAAAATGCGCTTCTAACTTCTTCGAAGCCCCGGCACAAACTAAAATTTCAAGACTCTGGGCGATACTCGGCAAAGAGCGATTACAGTATAATGAAAAAATAACTATACAGTACAAATATTTTGCTAAAGAAGAATATAAACCTTTCGAAGCACATATTTATCATAAAACAAAATCAATATAACACAAGGTGTGTACATTTGTTACTATTTTCCAAGATCAAACATTACAGTTACTGTCAATAGCCTTTCAGGCATAATATGCAAAACGTTTTATCCACAAAAAAACAAATCTGAGTTCTTCCCTCCCGAAACAAAAGTCCTTATTTGACATACAGCCACTAGTTCCATACTCCAAAACATAACCACGGAGGTCGCCTCCATGCATGTATTCCTAATATTCCTATGACAACTGTAAGTAAATATGAGTAATTTAAAATACATTATCCGAGTAATTTGCTGTGGAAGCAAAAGTCCTTATTTGACATACAGCCAATAGTTCATTACTCCAATACAAAACAACGAAGTTGGCCTGCATACATATATACCTAATCTTCCCATCACAACTATTAATAAAAGTGAGTAATTTAAAATACATTATCCGAGTAATTTGCTGTGGAAGCAAAAGTCCTTATTTGACATACAGCCAATAGTTCCATACTTCAGTAAAATACAAAGAAAATAGCATCGATGCATGTATACCGTATG
>JAHZNG010004532.1:0-14189 GCA_027744375.1 Orchesellides sinensis
CTAGTCTCAAAGCCACCAGTTATACACAATGACATTGTTCCAGCTTCCTTGATTTTCTGTGCAGCAAATTAAGCCATACCTCGACCATGTACACATGCATTCATAGAGGAACAATCAAATTAATTAACCCCAAAGATTATAATTATTTCTACTCAGAGCATGTAATTACATTTGATGGCTGGCTTTACGTATAAACTATGAAGGAAGCCATTTGTGAGAAGCATCATTAGGAGAAAAGAAGTGCAATATTGCCTAGTACTCTTGCTGGCTTTCTACTCATTTGCTGGTGTCCTTACTTATAAATAGATTCCGCATCTAATGTACACATTCATTCGTTTACCCATCCACGACATTTAAGCTGTATGCAAGAGCTCCCTGCGCAGAAATTGTTATTGCACGTTTATGTTCATGGTGTTATGTGAACTGCACGCTCCGATGCTTTCTCTTTTGTGACGGGGGTAATCTGCGGCTTAAAACTGTGTTAACGGAAACTTTATGAGCAGCTCTGGAAGATTTCACTTTAATTATGTTTTCCATCTCTGAAGCAAGTACAGCAGCTCTACTCCAATTAAAGGAGACAAAAT
Organism: Orchesellides sinensis; assembly: GCA_027744375.1. Classification (NCBI taxonomy): domain Eukaryota; kingdom Metazoa; phylum Arthropoda; class Collembola; order Entomobryomorpha; family Orchesellidae; genus Orchesellides; species Orchesellides sinensis. Next base: position 585 of record JAHZNG010004532.1, read on the forward strand.
ATTCGACCAAGTGAGTTTGCCCTTGCCCCATCATTTTCGACAAATACTCAGCCTGAGATTACTGGAGAAACGAGTGCACAGTTTAAATGCTTGGACGACTTCGAAACGGAAACGACGAAATAATTTGGGTTGTCTGTTTAGAATGAGTGTGCTGTAAGCTGCTTCTACAAACCCTACAAGTTTAGTCTTCATTTGCAACTCCCATTTTGTTTTAATATAACAGCAAATTTTAAGTAAAATTGCTTTGCTACGATGTTTGAATTTAGAAGATTTTTAAGATCGACAAAAATACATATTATATTGATTTTAAACAATTTTGTAAAGCAGGGAATACATGTTTTTGCTAGCAATCGTACTTGTTTTAATGCATCATATTATGTCAACCTTCCAATTTTTATAGACGAATATATTCGGAAAGAAAATGTTATTCGAAACTTACATTTCTTATGAAATTAGAACAGTTATTGTCAAATAATGATAACGACGATAATGTTGCAAATGTTTTTAGGACTCCTTGTGAAAGCTTAATCATCCACCCTGGCTTAACGTTACATTCAATCTCTAGAATCTGGAACATATGATGTATGAAAGAATCAAGGGTATCATTTAATGGTTAAAAATGCATGTCATATTACGCTGTCACTGAACTACTACATAATCAGCAAACTCGTGTTCCTTTGTTGCAGGAAACTTAAATTTTGTGATACTTTGCTAAACTTTATACATCATGTTTATTGTTGTTGTTTGCCTTTAAATAAATTCCACTTTTCAGATAACTCACTCCGGTGAACAAGGAAAAGGTTGACATGTGACGATTCCTTTTCATGAAATGTGTCACGATTTAGCTTTCTTTCCGATCAAAAAGGGGAGAAATTACTAGACGTACTGTCAGAGTACTTACGTAAAACGCTATTCAAATGTTAAAAAGTTTATGTAATGTATTATAATGCATAGTCGTGGTCGTGCCGTGCCATTCTTTGATTCTAGCTTGCAAAAACGTAGACTGTTTACTTTGTCATATATTTAAAATTCACGAAGAATAATGCATACGTACATATTATGTATCTATATACCATCAAGATGAGAAAAGGAGCATTTTTCGGTTTTTGATACAATGTATCAAAAAATCGGAAGTTTTTTTTCAGATAGCTATGAGACACATTTTAATTTTTAATATGCTTTTCAAAACACGAAACCTGGGAAAATGACAACAGAACAAAAAGTTTCTTGTTGTAAATTATATATTGTGTAAGTTGTAGGTTGGAGGTTGTGATAATGCGATGGTAAACTTTTGAATTTAGAAAGGCAAAACTGTCTTTTTTATGTTTGACTGTCCAGTACTTGTCAATTTCATGTTCCGAAGTACCAAGATTCATGAAAATACCACAAGAATAATAAAATATTCTCTGTGTTGGACATTCCCACGTTTTGTTGTTAATCATTTATTTGTATTGAGCGAGCGCAGTATTTTGTATACCAAAAGGAAACTGTACAGCTATTTACTGAATTCTAGCGTTTTCCTTCGATGGTTTTCCAATACTCATTGTCAGATATGGATAATATTTGTATTTGAAAACTCTATCCGGGAAGTTGGAATAAGTTTCAAGTTGTCAACCAGTCCTTTTTTATACTACCTTTGATGTATCGTTAGGGCCATAAACGTATTCATATCCAAACAAACATATTTTTACTACAGTTCCAAATGCCATGTAATTTATAGAATACTACCAGAATGTTGTTAAGAAAGTATTTTTTTCAGTTTTCTGGTTTTAATCAATAAAAGCGAAATCTAATCATTAAAGAATTTGGATCTTCATTTAAAGCTCTCAATAAAATTTAGCTTGATTGGATAATTGGACGAAGTCCCAGACATCGTCATCTGACATTAACCAAATCATTTCTTGTTTGGTACGTGGCAGCATTTCATAAATAAAAGATACGTTTAAAAAACTCAAACCCAACATATACTCTGCTGTCATGTCACTTCAATCCGATGCCAAAAGAAGATCTAAATTCTTGAACTATGCTTTTAACTTTGAATTTGTAACACGTTTTATAATAAAAAATGTAAGAGAAGGGAGCGAAGCTTCAAACAGAGTTACTGACCCTGTCCTGTGTGTGACATGTCATTTTTAATTTTTAAGAGTTCTGTAATATTCAAGGGGTTTACGAACAATCTAGCTAGAAGTACAGGGGCTAGTTCAGTTTACGCTTAAACTTACTAAGTAAAGAAACGAATGCAACTTATTTCAATTCTTCACTCCAAAGCCTATCTTATATACGTAAAAAGCAAATATTTCCAAGTGTATGGATCATCTTATTGAAGAAATCATTTGAGGAACTTTTTTAAAGTATGTAAACTTAGCACGAAAAATTGGGAGACACAGTGTACTCTTTCAAATTCTGTTAAGAGCTGTAATTTTGGAAAATTATGTGCGAAAAACAAATGTGTTATGTTAAAAAAAGAATAAAAGAAGCTTTTTTACTGCTACGCTACAACCCCTGAAAAATCTCTCCTGCTATGTATGCTGTATATTTAACATTTCATGCCATGGCCCAATAAAGAAAACCCTATGATATTATGCTGTATTATATTATCACAGCTATAATAAAAGCTTGTTCAGAACTTCATAGTAGTACGTTTCAAAGGGAAAAAGTATCATTCAACCCTGTAATTCAATGAAATTATCCAAATTACTTTACGAGTGGAACAGCAATACCAATACCTATGCAATTGCACCATGTTTTTTTAACATGTATCTGGAGGTAATTGTGTTCATAGTCCAAATTACCTCTCACTGAATTCTAGCTTCGTTCAGACTGTAATTTTCATTTTCATTTAAATTTTATGATAATTGTGGTAAACCTCCAGATGTATGTAAATGTCAAGTCTCGATTCTTTTACGTAGTAGTAATGACAAAGAGGTCTCGTGCTACGTCGTGTGTAACTCCAAAACTCATGCCACAAATTATTTTAAGTAGCATTTTTCATACAACAGAGGAAGTACTTATTTTTTCTTAAAATTACAGCTACAAAAACATTATAAAGATATTGGTTGAATAAGGTTTTTGAATTACGATACAATAAAACCTTGAACATGAGTTTAACCCTTTACCAACATAATTGAGAAATTTTGTTTTATTCTTATTGAACAAAGTCAAGGGAGTTTCATCCAGTAAATATTTGGTATTCGTGTTTAAGAAACGAGAGTAAAGTGAATTTATTTTATGTTTCCGTCATTCTGTTTGTATACAAACGGGGTTTCCCTTATTAATAAAGTTCTGGTTTGCAGTAACTATTTTTTAAATCAATGAACAAGGCCATGAGCACAATGCCACTGTAATAAATGTGGTGTGTACCACCAGTGATTTTTCAAGACCCAAAGCTCGATTTCCTCTTTGTATAAGCAATTAGGCATTCTTTAAAGTTCAGCATCTCTTCAGCAATTTCATGATAATTTAGATCGTTTTCCTCTGCCATTTATCACACGAAGAGAATTGCCAATGGCTAAATTATCCTAATAAAAACTGCCAAAAGGTACAAAAAATGTTAAGACAGCTAATGATGATGATGAAATGTAGCCGTCTAGCTCATATTTTAACAAGATCTCCCACGGTGGTGATGAGCTCAACAAACCAAACTCAACTTTGCTGATTAGAGCGCTTCGCGGTAATTTGTAGTTGTAACTAGCCGACATGATTACAAGTCCACCTGGCCCCATTAAGATAATTAAAGCAATGCGTATCGGCACCATGATTCACGGCAAGCATTCCAATAAAGTCTTGTTGAACTCAACTCACACAAATCTCGGTACGTGATCACATACTCATCATTATAAATTTACTCTTTTTATCTTACATACATAAAATCCGACCATAATGTTACAGATATCTAACAGAGCTGTCTTTTTGTAAGCATCGGAAATTTATCATAGGAATAAACCAAGGAGAACCTTTGTAAGATGTACATACGCATTGAGAATCGCCACTGCCGTGTATGACAATTGGCAATCAGCCACTAATGACTGCAGTAAGAGGTTATCAACTCCAACATTGCATATCACAATATCGATGGGTACAGAATAGTCTAAATCTTTATGCATATTACTATGTACAAGAGTTTCATACACAAGCTCTTCCTTCTCAACAACAATAACACTAAAGCTAAGCAATAATTAATAAAGTAAATTTGTCTGATTATCATCTTTACAAGATAATAGTAGGTATCACGTTGTATGCATAGATATACACAAAGATAGGTATAGGCACAATCGGTTTTAAGGTAGTTTTTGGTTTCCCATACAGTATTCTTTTCAAGTGAAAGAAAACCGACAATAACTTCTTTACGTCACCAGTGACAAGCTGCTTAATTTCCGAATTGCAAAAACTCTCATTTATGAGTTATAAACGATTGGATAGTGGTGGTAACCCAAAGCTTGAATGTGATTTTCTTCGTGCATAAAATTAGTTTGAATCTTTTAGAGATGATCAATGATCGCTTTTTATATCAAAATTAGACTGATGAGCCTATCAGTTCGTGGTTTTGAGTTAATGAGATGCTTATTTTTTCCTGTCATGAGTATCATGTCTGCTATTCTTATTACACGTTTCTGATGAAGCGAATCACTTCACGAAGGAAAGAAAAAGATGAGAGCTCCTCTGCACATACCATATTTTATACCTCTCATTTTTCTTCTTGTGGCATAGCGTTACAATATATTTTCTATCTGGTGCACAATTTCGTTATTAATTTCATGCATCTGCCAAAACCTTAGCGCTTGCAGAGTTACCGTGTAGATTTATAATTGTACTTGCCCATTAGAGTAGGTAGAACATTAATCAAGAGACCGTCGCGTTACCTCCAAAAGCCTTCATTAAAAATTCTCCTGATTAATTAGCAAAAAAATTTCTGGGTTGTGTTTATTTGCTTTACTCTCTCATTCATCTGTCTTCCGCAGATTCCGTTGCTCAGCTTTTTCTTCTCTCATTTATTTAGTATATGTAATGTAATATCGGATGGCTTGAAGCGAAATATTTAGTTTATGCTGGGGTTTTCTGTTCCGCAGCGTAATATTCAGCATTTAATTAATTGCTGAAAAATTTGGTTTTGGTATATTTTACAATTTTTTGGCTTTCTAACAAGTTGCGGAGAGTGTATTGCATGAGTAAAAGGAACTTTTAAATAATAGCAAATCACGAAAGAATATCGTGCTCTTACTTTTTCGTCCGTCCTAAGGTATATATTGCATTTCACATTGAGAGGAAGCCCTAGCTTAAGCTATTAGTATCAAACTAACATTATTTGCGAAAGTCCAACTTCTCTGTAGTCAGTTACACTAACTCATATAATAATCGAATACAAAAGAGGAAGGATATAGCAATAGTTTCATCGCAAAACTTTTTAATAAACGGAACAAATCCAAAAATGCAATTAAAGTAATGACTAAATGGATCCATGTGCTGCAGAATTTTTTTTCTCGTGGCATGGCTTAAGCCTCTTTGACAGGAGAAAAATGGGATTTTAATCAGAAAAGTTTGGAAAGACACCTTGAAGCTTTCTTTTAATTGCACTTCTCCAACTGGCTGGTAGAGGGGAAGTATTCGGTGTACATATGTACATATTCTACTGAAAAACTAATGTTGCGTACACGAACACACCCGGTTTTATATCGTATAACGTTTCATACAACAGATCACAGGTTTGGCAGTACCAACAGAGCTGACTTAGCACAACGGTGTCTCTGCAGCAGTTATTAGAAACTTGTGTGTGTTTGGTAATCACACAGAAGCATAAAAGTAAATGTTTTAAATACATACACATCTACATAATACATACTTTCCTCTTTCCGTCATTATGACTGACAATATAATCAGTACTTTTTCCCTCTACCAATGGACGAAGCTCATTGACCTCATGTGCTTTAAAGCAGTTTTGTGGATATTCAAACTGATACGTTTTAGAGCTTATACATGTAGAGCTTACAAAAATAGTTAGTGATACTAGCTAATATTTAAATGGTATTATAAATTATTGGACCAGGTTTTCAAGAATATGTGAAAGCATTGTGTTTCTTAGCTTATTTGTATGCAATTAACGTTAATTGATTAATTACTAAAATCAAATTTCTTATAGGTTCAAATGTTCATATTACTATGATATTACAAGCAGAATTTCACTTAGGAAGTAGCTCCTATTAAGAGTAGCCTTCAGCAACAACTTTCACTCGTGTTTCTAAAAATTACAATTAATTTGCATCGTCTAAGCTCGTTTCTGCATCCAGTTATCGGATTATTATTTTAAAAGACCCCTTTCACTAGAAAAGTAATTTACAGCAAGTGTATATGGGCGTTAGTCCATAAGCATATATATTTAAGGTTGCTCATTTCATTTCCACCCTGGAAAAGAGACTTTCACCAATCTTTCCCAACACAACAACCAAAGGCATACATAACTAATGCAATGCTTGCTTTGAATTTCCTTTTAAAGCTTGCACATAATCATCATAATAAAGTAGCACAAACTTCCTATTCCCCCTTGGGATGAAATTGCTCGTTAATTAATACAAGCAACGTTACTTAACAACTTATGGTTACGTGACGCTGATGCTGCTAACTTTTGTTGTAAAGTATCATGCCTACTGGAAAATATATATTAAACTTGGTATACATTACTTTACATTAATCTATTAGTTGATCCCGCAACACAACATATCATGAGCTAAGTTACTTTGTTTTTCCCTTTCCTCTGTGGCAGCTGCTGCTAGTTGCCGTCATCAGCATAAGAAGAAGGAAGGGAAAATACAGTTTCCGGACAATATGCCCGGAAGCATTATAAACTTTTAATGCTAATCCTTTTTTCCATTAATTATAAAACAAGTGGAGCACGCTTCACATCTTACATCCCAGTATTATAACCCTGTATATAACACTGTATATCCCAAGCCAAAGATTCACACACGGAACTACTTCACCCTGTTTGATAATTCATTGTATGCATTTGTTAATGATCTGTAGTTTAGTTGGTGATTTTACTTTGCATTTTTAATTACTAATCGGGATCATCATATTTATATAAAAATTATGAACCTCTGTTATAATTCTCCGGTACTTGTATTTGTTTCATTACTCTCTTAACTCCATCCGGAAACTAGCAAAGGAAAAGTTGTGAAAAGTGCTTAGGGAAATGAAATTCTCACAAATATCTTTCTTATGTGTGCATACTTAACACCTACGTGCAATAGTTATCCACTATAATGCTAATGCAACTTATGAAATGAAACCAATGTATAGAATGTGGATTATTATTTTGATTCTTATTGGCCAAAATTGATGAAACGTCTTCCAAATTACTATTTCACAGAATATTTACGACTACCGCATTGCATATTGTTGTTGCAAAATTTTCAGTACAATTTAGCACAGCGTTTTGTTGGTATTATGTCGTTTGCAATATTAAGACAATTATGATGACAAATATATGTAAATATTCTAAACTACATTTCCATAAAAACTCCCGTAGTTGGACAATTTTATCTAAAAAGCCTGTCTATTCCACATATATGACAATGCTTGTATATAAAAGTATACATACATATGTACATATGTAGGTCGAAAGAACCGTTTTCAGTATTTCAAAATTAACCTTGACATACTAGTAAAACAAATCGTGGTCTTCAATATTAATTCTTATTAGTTACATACCAAGTTATGTGTTATTGTGACAATATGGTCAAAATACAAGTTTCTTAAATGGATCGTAGTATCACATTTACCAATGGGGTTCCTTTATCATCTAAACTTCCTCCTGGTTCACAAAGGCCACAATTGGTTTTTGATGCTGAATAGCATAACATATTAATAATTCATAAATACTAGCTAATCTAAATTATAAAAGGTTTCTCGTGGTTATTATCTACCACTATTGTACAACATATGCTTTGAAAGATTGGTCTTTAAATGTGTCATTCCATAAACATAATTTTATTTCCAAACATCAGGCGTTCATGTAGGGTAATGTTATGAGGAATAGTCACCTTTACACATAATTTCAACAACCCATTCAAAACTATGTCGTTCTAAATCGTTGCAACAAGGCTTAATGTAGTACACATTAAGCACGCGTGGGGCAAACCCGGCCTTGTAACTTATTGCAACTCTTCAAGAACAAGTGACGCAAATAGACGGGATGTGACATTGGTATTACTCTTTTCATAGTATGGAATCACTAGACTAAAAGAAAAGACATGCTTTGCAACTGTCTCATCATCATTTATCATTTATCATTAATTAAATAAGGAAAATGAGTAAGCTAGACTGTAAACTTCTGGGTTTGTTGTTTTATAATGGTTAAACAAGGCTTTGGCATGCGAAAAGCATCTTTCAAAAAACAATTTTCCTCCGAACCACATTAATTGGTAACAGTCCCGTTTCAAGAATATGTCTCCCCATTTCAGTTATCATAGTGTTGCCTACTCTTCCATTATTAGCATTTCTTGCAGACGAAGAAAAATAATTATCATTCTTTCTGTCATTTCTCATATTTCCCCAATCCCAATCTTACTGTGACAAAAATATATAGTTACAACTGCTTTCCCTGTTCCTATCATGGCTATCACAGCTCCATACTCCCTTGTCTTTGCTATACAAATATTCATCGTATTGATGTCTTATATACCAGAAACACTTTTATATGCACATTCACTTTTACCAAAATATTTATTACTAAATCCTCCCTATATATAGCAAACGAATAACTTTAAAACACATACGTCATCTTTTTGTGTTACAGCATGTTAGCATCTTGTTGTGTTAGCATAAAATGTTTAAGGCAAAACGGAGCTAAATTGAAAACAAGAATTTCTGTCTTTACGAAATCTAAATACTGTACGTGGTTTCTCATCCGGTGGGACTATGAGCTGACGGCTTTTAAGGGAGATGAAACTTCTGACAAGTGCTTTTGTATTCATATGTATATAAAACTCTGCATATTACTTTCATCCGACCAACTACATATAGCTTTGAAGGGTTCAATCGTTCTAACATAAACAGTGTTTGCTTGAATGGAATGGAAAGCTACACAAGCGTTTGAAAAATGACTAAGTAATTGGCCCCAGATGGGTCACATCATTATGTTGATGACGAGGTAATGGGGATGATTTTGGAACGACAAGGATGAGGATCGTTTCTTGGTTTGCCTTCGCGGTACATTGTACAGGAACTGGTTTTGCTGCTATATCAAACATTCATGCAATAGCTTATTCGACAGCTGGATGTTTTCTGCTAGTGTCTTATCTTTTAAACAGAGCTCTAGAATATGATACGTACTAAATACGTAAAACAATGGAAAGAAGAAGTGGTAGCTCAGATGTAATGTAAATGTAAATCTCAGCAGCTGTGGACATCGAGAAGCTAACGATATTTACATATTTTTTATTGACTTCTTAGGTTAAGCCAATTAAAACAGGGCTTCTTGGTTTTTCATTAAAATACCTGAACGTTAACATGTTCCTTAAGTTCTCTAACCTTTTTTCGACTCAATGCCTGAGTCCTACATATCTTTACCAGCTACCTTTCATTTACCACTGAACTATGTCATTCAGTTTTAGTATTAATTACATTTCGATTTAATCTTATCAAACTAGGTTGTCCAATTAAGTCATACATCAATTTTCCTTCAATTATGTAGCAAACCACGATGATTGTATTTTATAAATTTTTATTCCGGTTATCGTAGCAGCGGAGAAATGGAAATATGCGAATGGACTGCATAATGCTTTCACACCAATCACAGTTTCATTTTGCTACTAACCGAAAAATGCATTGTGGTTTAAAACGCCAGGATGAAGTCTCAGAATTCAATGAGAGATAAACAATTTTCAATTTAACATGGAAAATTTTTAGATGATAATGACACAGACAGTCAAAAATTAGCTGTCTAGTGTCTACTCAATTACAGCTAAATAACTTCCTACATCTTACACCCACACTCGATGTTTACGTCAAACAATATCCATTTATAATTCAACATCTTTTGGGAATAGCTCTATTCTAGACATTTCCGATGGAACTTTGGCAAGATCCGGTAAGCGAATCCACAAGAAATAATTCCATGCCTGAGAGAAACGTATGGATAATACATTAAGATGAAGGCAGGAAAGAGGGAATGGAATGGAATTGAAGAAACGGATTACTTAATTAATGAGATAATGAGTTCTTCCTCAAGAGCTTTACTGCATCACAAGAGACCTCACCCAAGCCGGAGGCAGTTTTTTTCTTATAAAACAAGACAGTATTCATTCATTATAGCTACTATTTATAGCTGTTATTGTTCTTAGCGTATATAGTATATATATACATCAGTTTTCACTGAGCTTTTATCCCCCAAACTCTCAAACCCTTCTTCATCTGTCTGCTTAGGTACACCATTTATGTATATTATACTCGAACTCAAAACCATGACGTACATTGCGGTAATTAACTTACCAGTAAATTATCTACTATGCATTGTTAACTCCTATACTACATACTATCAAACGGGATGTATTTATAAATACAAACTTTGTATGGCATGAATACGCTATTGTTTGGACATTATTACCTGACTTGTTTTTGACCAGTTTGAACAAGCTAAATCTTTTTTTACTCTTCTTACTGTGGAAGAGTAAATTGCGAAATACCAACATGTTAAATCGCACTAATTAGCGACTTCTTTTATTGGCAATGTATAAACATTTATATCATACTGAGCTGGTATTAGGCGGCTCGCTAAAAAGAGATAACTTCAAATAACTGCTTGCGTATTTTGTTGACCACAAACTCAAACTTGCAAATTGACGTAAGGTCAGGTGAACAGAAATGTAAAATCATAGGAAACAAGCTATGTTCAAGGGCGTAAAGCTTTCTTTTCCCGAAATATATGCATTTGTACGAGTACCAAAAATTGTACGAGCTCAAGTACTTCATAATTATGACCCCGGCGTGGATGTTTAAGGTAGTACTCTAGGGTGTATAAAGATGGGTTCATGTTGATGTAGTTATGTGAATTACAAGTAGTTCGTTGGATTTCAAAAACAATCCCTTATCCATGAAAGCAATGCGTTTTACTTACTATAATCTTCCTGTTAGCCCAGCCTCCCAGTGTCCACTCTTAGCTCAGGTGTTAAAAATAATGAAATGCTGAGATGAGGTTACAAAACCAAATTATTACCAGTGCCAGTTTACTAATTAACAACTTGTATAATTCAATTCACGAACTAATTAAATTGTAAAAATGAGAACTTGTTTATTCGTCCTCAAATAATTAGCTTAATTGGGCTATCTAACCCAGGGATTTTATATTGGGTCTAATAATCTACATACATTCTCTGTTCCCAGATGTCACCAAATAAAACTGATGATTAGTTTATTGTATTTTATCATTTAAAACTAAAAACAAGTAGTAATATCAATCCGTCAATTTAGGAATTATGTTACCAATAAACCGGAATTATAGTTGAATACATGCGTTCAAGTTCTAAACACCTTGAGTAGATACTTGTACGACATTCCAATTTATACATAGTGCAGAAAAAAGGAAACCCATAAGGTACCTTGCAAACTGAATGTGGAAACTCGAACTTATAATATTACTGACTGAGCATTGTGGAAGATGCTTCTGCATTCTGCTGATTGCGTCATGAGATTCAAAACTTGATGAGACAGCAGGTGTCATTTAAGACAAGTAAATTGGCAATTGTTGAACTAACAATAATGCAATTTAGAGAAACAAAGTCATATTATGTTCCTAAACTCTTAGAACCTATGGAGGTTCACGGGTTTATGTTGAGTCATCCTAATTAATTTGGTTACGCTTGAGTTGGTTTGTCTGTTAATGTAAAAAGTATAAAAAGCTGCATGACAAAGCAGAGCTACTTTGATAAAAACTAGATGAAAGTAGAACATTACTATTAGTCTTTAAATTTTAAAAAATCCGAAGGGTTATAGTCAAGTTTACAATTTTTACTTCAAATCTCTGGTCTCTTTACATGGTCGAAATGATGAAGACATAGTTATTCGAATTATTTTATGCTAATGATGATGGTTTAAAATATTAAAAAATTATATTAAGGTCTTAAATCAATGTTTCTGAGAGGTGTCATACAAAGAATCTATTGTAAATAAGTGATTAGGGTTAGGGGTGTCATTTTTACGTTTTCCTATAATCCGACGAATAGGGAAATTTACACACAAATACATGGGCAAGCATAGGTATGTACATTTTATATGCTTGACAGGACGAAGCGTAATACCTCCTTGCCCATTTGTGTGTATTTTTCCCTATTTGTCGGATTATGGGAAAACGTGGTATAATAATGCAAATGTTAAAAATGAATTTGCGACAAAAAGCGAATTATGGCAAAACCATGTTAATTGAATTGAAGCCGTCCTTTTATCTTTCTGCTATCCAACGAAAAGTCAAACACCATGACTTTTTGACCAGTCGAATTCATTGATATTTGAATTTGTACAGGTGAGTTCGAAGATTTACCGGTTGTGAGTTTTTACGATTTCATATGCGTACACATTGTATATTACGATTTCATATATATTTATATGTGAGATATGATTTATATTCCGATATTTTACTAAAGTATCAAATTCGTTAACAGATTAAAAAATTATCAGGTTGTTTACAGTCATAGTTTGCATTTTGTACTTCTTAGTTATATGCCTTCTATTGATGACATGCATTCTATCCGCAGTAAGCACTTATTCAATATTGAGACGCACATGGGTATATTTTTCACTCGATGTTGGTATGTAATGTAATAATGATATTTAAACAAAATGAAACAACAAGTTCTGTGTCTCTGAATAAACAAATAAGTAAAATAAGAATATGTAATTTCATTTACTTAGAGACTTATGTCGATGAGTTTTTTGTGTAATGTATTTAATACATAAGGTACATGGGAGGGACCGATAAAACCAACCGGGGCAACATGTTTGTATTTGTGAGATTTTTTATAGTTGTTTTAATAATATACTTGTTATTGAATTAAGTGCTTATCAAGTTAAACAGATATAGCGTCTTTCCAGAACTGTAGGTAAACTTCCTAAACGTGGTATAATGATGTGAAAAGACACTTGTATGACACCAACCAGTATTGAAGCTGAAAATAATGAGTATTTGAATTGAGCTTATAAAGTAAACAAATGAGACCTAATACTAGATACATCTGAGTTACCTGGATTGTTCGAAAAAATGTGTCGCATGAATCCCTTGACGCTTGAATGATACATTCAATGAAAATCTAGTGCTCATATTTCTTTAATTTCAGAAATATTTATAACTGATTCAACTGGTGGAAGTCAGTTCTGATAACGTTTTCAACCAGCTCCAAAACACCATAAAGTAGCTCCTGTGACCATGCACCCATTATCAAAGCACCTAAAACTTACACCAGCATTCACACAAGTCTTTGAATAGGTAGGTGGCACTGGTGGCAGTCGCAAAGCAAGCAAGTAATATAGTTTAAGGAAGGTAGAATATTTATCTGCCCGAAAGTTCGGGGTCTTTACTAATTATACCTAAATATTTACCAATTACACTAACAAGCTGCCACA